>CM059296.1:6150000-6270000 GCA_030340665.1 Neosalanx taihuensis | reverse complement strand
TGCGCCCTATAGTGCAAAAAATACGGTAATGTTTCCCTGCTCTAGCACACCTGATTCTAATGAAGGGTCGCTAACACGATCTGTGGAGGTGTGGTGGAGCAGGGAAACATCTAAAACTGTCAGGACAGCGGCCCTCAAGGACTGGAGCTTGACACCTGTGGTACAGGCGTACAAGCAACACGTGCACACACACACCTGAGAGGGATGTTGTTGCTGTAGAACATCTCGGCAACACTCAGGAGTTCGGCTGAGTTCTCGTGGGCTGGGTCCAAAATGATAACCTGACACACACATACACACACACACACATTAAGGACAGCTGTTTGGCTGTGTTAGATCAGGGCACCAGGACAGGCACCAGGGCAGGCACCAGGACAGGCACCAGGGCAGGCACCAGGAAAGGCACCAGGGCAGGCACCAGGGCAGGCACCAGGACAGGCACCAGGGCAGGCACCAGGGCAGGCACCAGGACAGGCACCAGGACAGGCACCAGGGCAGGCACCAGTACAGGCACCAGGACAGGCACCAGGACAGGCTCCAGGACAGGCACCAGGGCAGGCACCAGGACAGGCACCAGGGCAGGCACCAGGGCAGGCACCAGGACAGGCACCAGGACAGGCACCAGGGCAGGCACCAGTACAGGCACCAGGACAGGCACCAGGACAGGCTCCAGGACAGGCACCAGGGCAGGCACCAGTACAGGCACCAGGACAGGCTCCAGGACAGGCACCAGGACAGGCTCCAGGGCAGGCACCAGTACAGGCACCAGGACAGGCACCAGGGCAGGCACCAGGACAGGCACCAGTACAGGCACCAGGACAGGCTCCAGGACAGGCACCAGGGCAGGCACCAGGACAGGCACCAAGAACAGGCACCAAGAACAGGCACCAAGAACAGGCACCAAGAACAGGCACCAGGACAGGCACACGGAGGCTCACCAGGTTGTGGAAGTTCTTCCGGATCTGCCGGATGACTCCTGGGAAGGTGGGCCTGAGAAGTTCCTGAACGTTGTACGGCCATGAGCTGTACCTGCCGTCTATCTCCAGATTATTAATCCACTGAGAGAGAGAGAGAGAGAGAGAGAGAGAGAGAGAGAGAGAGAGAGAGAAAGAGAGAAAGAGAGAGAGAGAGAGAAAGGGGGGGAGCGGAAAAGAGAGAGAGAGAAAGAGCGGAAAAGAGAGAGAGCAGAAAAGAGAGAGAGTGAGGGCAATGGAGACAACATAATAAAGTTATTTTCTGAGGGCGAGGATATACCTGCCATAGACACAGACAACTGCAATCACTTAACATGCAGGACAGTTTATGCTGGTCCAGTGGTTCTTAACCTGGGTTCAATCGAACCCCAGGGTTTCGGCGGAGGTCAAGACACACATCCGACTCATGATTCGTGATGACACGACCAATTAAGAAGGGTTCGGTGAACGCGCATATGAAACTGGTGTGGTTCAGTACCTCCAACAAGGTTAAGAACCACTGTGCTAGTGGTAGGTTTAGATAGGGTTAGGCTGAGATAGATTGTGTGTTGTACACAGATGGCACCATCACATTTACATTGATTCATTTAGCAGACGCTTTTATCCAAAGCGACTTACAGCAAGCACCGGGACATTCTCCCTGAGGCAAGTAAAGTCAAGTGCCTTGCCCAAAGACACAACAGCACATAGCCACAGCTGGGGTTCGAACTCACAACCTTCCACTCATGAGGCCAATGCCTTAACCCGCTAAGCTATCTGACTCCCAGCATTACTGTCTGATCACGTGTGTGTGTGTCTTACGTTGATGGCAGGGCTGCGGATGTCCACGGCGTAGTCGGAGTCCGAAGGCTGGACGTTGAGCCGGAGGATGTCGTGGATGTAGGGCGTGTCGATGTGCAGCGAGCGGAGCCCTTCCATCACCCGCGCCTCGCTCCGCAGCACCTCAAAGACGCTGCAGGAAGCAGGCACAACACACACAGGAATATGGATATTCATTTAGCAGACGCTTTTATCCAAAGCGACTTACAGCAAGTACAGGGACATTCCCCCTGAGGCAAGTAGGGTGAAGTGCCTTGCCCAAGAACCACATAGCCACAGCTGGGAATCAAACTCACAACCTTCCGATCAAGAGGCCAATGCCTTAACCTGCTGAGCCACCTGACTCCCTCGAAACGTCCTCGAAACGGCATAGCCCTACGCTTTCCCTTAGAACTATGGATGGACCAATGCCTGCTGGTCATCCCCCGCACTCGCTTAAAGACCGGGGGGGAATCGAGCCTTTCAAGCAGTGGCCCCCAGACTCTGGAACTCGTTGCCACTATCTCTGCACACTTTAAGCTCCGCTGAGGCTTTTACAAAGCAGCTGAAAACCCTGTAGTTTAGGCAGGCCTTTAGTTAGATGAGGGTTTTTATGTTGATTTTTCTTTATGTTTTTATGTCTGTATTTGTCATTTTGTATTTTCTGTATGTATATTTTTTTTTAATGTAAAGCACTTTGTAAATTCTTTCAGAGAAAAGTGCTATATGAATAAACTTTACTTATTTACTTACTTACAGCAACCTGGCTGTGTGTGTGTGTGTGTGTGTATGCCGCGCCCGAGGATGTGTTCCATCTCCTGCTCAGTGTGTGCACATTGCGAACATCAGTATCGATCGGCGGGTTATTTATGCGCCAGGCCTTTCGTGTGTGTGTGTGTGTGTTTGGGCGTACCTGAAGATGTCCTGCGTGTCCAGGTCGATGTGGAGGCCGTTGATGAAGAAGGCCGACTCTCCGGGCTGCAGTCCCAACGTCCCTTTAAAGAACTGAGAAACGGAGGGGGGGGGGGGGGGGGGGGGCGGGATCAGCACTGTCACCATCAGCAGGCCGAGCACACGGCCCCCCCCCCCCCCCCCTTCTCTAAAAGGGTTGTGGACAAAGTCAAACGACGCCACAATGGGGGTAATGTTGAACAACAAGCCCCGCTCTGCTAGTCTGTCTAAACAAATCATCAAACTCCCAGTAAGCAAATCTCATTATACCTCGTGTGTATGTGCGTGTGTATGGTGTGTGTGTGTGTGTGTTTTCAAAGTCATTTGGCACAGTCAAATCTCATTACAGAGAGACAAAGTCGTCAGATTAATCATACTTCAGACCCTGCAATTACACACAGACATGATTAACGCAAATATTGTGCCTCCTACTTAAAGCGGGCCTGTGCGTGCGTGCGTGTTTTTTTTTTTTGCGTCTCAATCAATAATCAGCTCCTGGTGCTGGAACAGCTAAAAACGCCGCCTGATTCGACAACTCTGTAATTAGAGGATGTGCGCCGGTCGTTCCCGCCTGCGCGCCAAGATAACGCACGCAAAAGAGGGAGAGACGGAAGGAGGGAGGGAAGGAGTGTCAACAAAAGAGTGATTGCTCGTTCCATTGGCATGGCGTGCCGGAAGAAAGTGATTGAAACAAGATTTCTCCTCTTTCCAGATGTTGTTTACAATTCGTCACAAAAGGGGGGGGGGGGGGGACAAGAAAACTAAAGTGTGCGTGTGTGTGTGTGACAATTATTCCCGTGTATCGTTCTTTCTCTGAGGAAGGCTGGGGACACGGTCGGAGGACATAATGACAGCATCAATTCTCCGCTCTCTGCGTTTGGTTTATATCGGATTTGGGCTGAGCGTCACATGGTGGGGGGGGGGGGGGGGGGGGGGGGCTGCTGCTGCGCCATCGGTGTCAATCTCGTGCCGTCGAGGGTTCAGCTTTTCACTTGAACCAAGCACTCCTCCGGCGGATTTGACCAAGAGAAACTCGACATGGAAACCTGCACCCTCTTGGCCCTCGATGGCACGAGTTTGACAATAATGCTCTATGTGCTTCTAACGCTACTCTTAGTACTTTCTTTGAGAAAACTACCAAAGAGAAGATCGAGATGGAACGAAGAGAGGGAATTAAAAAGAGGGAGATAACGTGGATGGGTGACAGCAGGGGCTGGGTGGGAGACAGCAGGGCTGGGTGGGTAACCGAAAGGCTGGGTGGGTAACAGTAACGCTGGATGGGTGACAGTAGGGCTGGGTGGGTAACAGTAACGCTGGATGGGTGACAGTAGGGCTGGGTGGGTAACAGTAACGCTGGATGGGTGACAGTAGGGCTGGGTGGGTAACAGTAACGCTGGATGGGTGACAGTAGGGCTGGGTGGGTAACAGTAACGCTGGATGGGTGACAGTAGGGCTGGGTGGGTAACAGTAACGCTGGATGGGTGACAGTAGGGCTGGGTGGGTAACAGTAACGCTGGATGGGTGACAGTAGGGCTGGGTGGGTGACAGTAGGGCTGGGTGGGTGACAGTAGGGCTGGGTGGGTGACAGTAGGGCTGGGTGGGTGACAGTAGGACTGGGTGGGTGACAGTAGGGCTGGGTGGGTAACAGTAACGCTGGATGGGTGACAGTAGGGCTGGGTGGGTGACAGTAGGGCTGGGTGGGTGACAGTAGGGCTGGGTGGGTGACAGTAAGGCTGGATGGGTGACAGTAGGGCTGGGTGGGTGACAGTAAGGCTGGATGGGTGACAGTAGGGCTGGGTGGGTGACAGTAGGGCTGGGTGGGTGACAGTAAGGCTGGATGGGTGACAGTAGGGCTGGGTGGGTGACAGTAGGGCTGGGTGGGTGACAGTAAGGCTGGATGGGTGACAGTAGGGCTGGGTGGGTGACAGTAGGGCTGGGTGGGTGACAGTAGGGCTGGGTGGGTGACAGTAGGGCTGGGTGGGTGACAGTAGGGCTGGGTGGGTGACAGCAGGGGCTGGGTGGGTGACAGTAGGGCTGGGTGGGTGACAGTAGGGCTGGGTGGGTGACAGCAGGGGCTGGGTGGGTGACAGTAGGACTGGGTGGGTGACAGTAGGGCTGGGTGGGTAACAGTAGGGCTGGGTGGGTGACAGCAGGGGCTGGGTGGGTAACAGTAGGGCTGGGTGGGTGACAGTAGGGCTGGGTGGGTGACAGCAGGGGCTGGGTGGGTGACAGTAGGGGCTGGGTGGGTAACAGGAAGGACTCCTACCTTCTGGTTGTCCCCGATCTCTCTTCGGATCTCAGAACTAACCGCTGTTTTGGTGATGGACCTGAGATTAAAAGGGGACAGACCTCACCCTTAGTTTGGGTGTGTTTGTGTGTGTTTGTGTGTGTATGTGTGTGAGTGAGTGAGTGTGTTTCCTCAGTACCTGGCTTTAGTGGGAAAATTCTGACTCAGGTCTCTCATGACATGAAGAGCGTCTGAGGGGGGAGCCGCCAGGATCCGAGCTGCAGTCTGAAAGCTAAGATCTGAGATGGGGGGGGGGGACGACATAGATAAATCTTTGTTTGGCGCACTGTGGATTCAGCGTGGCCCTGCAGTGATCCTGCGTGGCCCCTAGGGGTCTCCCTCTGTGTCAACACGCACAGCTAATGAGGCCCTGAGGACTTCCAGGCGTCAGACAGACCCCCCACTGGCCGGCTGTCATTGTTCCTGCTGCATAGCTCTCCCTCCCTCCCTCCCTATCCATCCCTTTCCATCCCCCCTTTCCCTCCCTCCCTCTATCCCTTTCCCTCCACCCCTTTAACTCCCTCCATCCCTTTCCCTACGTCTATCCCTTTCCCTCCACCATTTTCCCTCCCTCCCTCCCTCCCTCCCGTCCAGCTGGAACCCAGCCCAGCACTTACAGAATCTCCTGCCAGCGACAGCACTAATAATCTCCTGTTTGAGAGTAGGAATCTCTGGAGAGTGCCCACCTTGCATCTGCCAGACCTTGAGCGGAGCCATCTCATTGGTGCTCTCCACCAGGTGCTTCCTCAGCTCCTTCAACTGTTCCTTCAACTCTGGATAGAGGGTTCTGGAAGGAAGGAGGGAGGAGAAAAACAAATAGCAAAGGGAACATCAAACAAAAGAAGGCGTTGTCGGTCTTCATGTTCGTTTGGATGTTTTTAGATTAGATTAGATACTTTAATGTCATTACACACGTACAATTACAGGGTAACGAAATGAAGTTAGCATCCAACCAGAAGTGCAAAACAGGCAGCATAAGCGGAATGTACAGCGTATGTACAAGGTATTAAAAGTGATTTGTAAGTACAAATATACAGTTGTATTGTACAAAATTCTTTACAGTGTTGTATGTACAGATAGTGAAAGGTACTAAATGCAGACGTGCAAAATGGTACAGATGGTGCAGAATGCAGACAATATGTTTTTGTTTCCCTTCCAGAGGGTCTCTACAGAAAGGAGGGGGCCGCTCACTTGAGTTTGCCAAACAGGAAGCCCTGAACCTCGTCCACCGGATCGTTCTCTCCAAACACGGTGGCGTTCACTTCAGCTCCTGGAAACACAGCAGCCGGTCAGATATCGTAACATGACCAGGGGCGGGCAATTCCGGTCCTCGAGGGCCACCGTCCTGAAGGGTTTTAGATGTTTCCCTGCTCCAGCACACCTGATTCTAATGTAGGGTCATCAAGAGGCTTTCACAGAGCTTGGTACAACCCGTTCATTTGAATCAGGTGTGCTGGAGTAGGGAAACATCTCAAACCTTCAGGACAGCAGCCATCAAGGATCGAAAATTGCCCACCCCTGTGGCTATCAATGCACAATATGTGCGTCTCTGTGTATGTGTGTGTGTGTGTGTGTGTGTGTGTGTGTGTGTGTGTGTGTGTGTACCTTGAACCTGAGTGTCATCCTTGGCTTTGTATTCCTGGTTTTTGATGGCCAGCTCCACACCATACCCTGACAGATAAACTCTGCTGTCGCTGGGAGACTGGGAGGGAGCGAGAAGGGGAAACAGTTTGTGAACATGCAGTTCGAAATGTCTGTCTAAATACTACTGTGGAAAAATGTGTGCGTGTGTCTGTTCTTACCGCCAGGTAGTGGCGGAGAACGTAAGTGGCCTGGCCTTTGTTGGCCATGGACAGCATCTGCTGGTGGAAGGTTGGGAACTCCCGTTTCCCGATTTGGGCGTACAGGATGACCACAGGAGCGTCCGGGTTGGACCCGGGGAACTTGTGGTCGCCTTTGAAGAGGTAGGGCTTGGGACTGAAGGAGAGACGCACGGAAGAGGAGGGGATGGATGGGTTTGTTTTGACATTTCACGTGAAAACCTGGCAACCTGGGGAGTACCTCGGCCTGTGAAGGTGGGTGTGGGAGGGGGGCGGGTGGAGGAAGAGTGAGGGCGTGGGAGGTAGAGGGGGGGAGGCAGAGCGAGAGAATGGGAGAAGGGAAAGTCAGGGCGTGGGAGGGAGAGAGTGGAGAGAGAGAGAGGGGGTGTGGGGGGGAGAGAGTGGAGGGAGAGTGAGGGCGTTGGAGAGAGAGGGTGGAGGGAGAGCGTGGGGGAAGGGAGAGTGAGGGAATGGGAGGAGGGAGAGCGAAGGCGTGGGAGGCAGAGGGTGGAGGGAGAGCAAGGGAGGGAGAGAGAGGGGGGAGGGAGGGAGGGAGGGAGAGGGGGGAGGAACAGCGAGGACATGGGAGGGAGAGGGTGGAAGGAAAGCGACAGTGCGAAAGGAAGAGGGTGCGGTCGGGGACGCAGTACCGTTCCGGCGCGGTCTCCAGCAGAGCGGCCAGGTCGGCCGCGGCGCACGTCTTCTCTCCGTGGACGCTGAAAAACGCTGAGCAGCCGCTGGGAGGAGGCTCGGTGGACGCTATCTACAGGAGACGCAGCAGATTACACCCACACGCACGCGCGTACACACACTCAAATACACACACACACACTCCAGACTCCTGGTACCTGTTGGAAGGAGTGAACTGTGGATGAGTAGGCTCGCAGGGAGAGGGCAAACTTCAGCATGTTGACCTGGACGGGGCTGAGCACAGCGCTGGCTCTCTTCACAATAAGGTCGTAGTAGGCCTGGTCCGTATCTGCCCACAGAAGAAAGAAGAAATAATCCCTTATTAGTCCCCTAGTGGGGACATTTCACAGGCGCACACATATTCAATGCATTGGCCGGTATTCGAACCCCCACCGGGAATGAAACCCAGGCCTTCTGCACATGGTAGGCAAGAATCCTACCACTGAACCACCGGTGCTGCCCATGAAGAGACCTCCATCTTAGACCAACCCTCCATGACTCTGCCCTAAATAGCAGTGATTTGAGACCCCGAGGCCTGTTTCGCTTCCCGGCTTGCACAAAGCACGCTGTGGCTGTGTAGCTCTGGTTTACACGGCAACGGAACGAGCGCTGTCTACTTGGGGTTACTCTTCAACCTGAAAGTGGTGACAGTTATGCAACGCTGCTGTTACCGTCGTGTTCCCCTTCGATGTTCTGGTTGGCCTCCACGAAATCCCAGAACTTTTCCTCGCTCTCTTCAGCCAGAAACTCACTGAAAGAGCAAGAGAGGGGGCGTGGGAGGGAGAGGGAGGGCGTTGGAGGGAAGGGGGTGGAGAGGGGATGGAGATGGACGAAAATGTTGATATAGAGGTTAAGGAAGCACAGGAAGACAAGAGGATAGAGGGTATCATCATCTGGACTTCATTCAGGAACATCAGATCGTCCACCAGCCGCTGCTGGTCAGGCTGAACCAGGCCAGAGGTCTGCCTGTGGCCCAGCAGGGCTCCGTTAAAGCGGCTTCAGGTACCTGGCCTCCAGCAGCAGAGGTGTGGAGGTCCATTTGGTGGTGAGGGTGGTGGTGACCGCCTTGGAGTCTCCTCCCGCCGTCACGGCGGACAGAAATGACAGCAGCAGGGCTGCCTGCAACGCCATCCTCAGCGCTGCACCCACAGCAGAGAAGAAGAAGGAACAGAGAGGAGAGGGAATGAGAGTCATGTGGCTGAGCGGTAAGGGAGTCAGGCTAGTAGTCAGAAGGTAACCCGAACCCAACCCTGGCTGTGTCAACATGACGTTGCACAAGGCTGTAACGTCCCTGTACTTGCTGTAAATCTCTTTGGATAAGAGCGTCTGCTAAATCAGTGGTCCTCAACCCTGGTCCTCAGGGCCCACTGTCCTGCATGTTTTACATTTAGTCATGTAGTCACCTGATTCTAATGCATGTTCATTACCAGGATTCTTCAGAGCTAGATGACAACCCATTCATTTGAATCAGGTGTGTTGGAGCAGGGAAACATCTAAAACATGCAGGACAGTGGGCCCTGAGGACCAGGGTTGAGGACCACTGTAATGGTGACTGTAATATGACCGTGAGTGATGAGGGTAAAACCACAGGTGATGCAATGCGAAATTGAGCAGACTAGGGCAAGAGGATAGTTTACCATACTGAGGCTAGCTTAGCAGGAGATAAGCGCACAAACTACGAACGAACAGCAAAATGTCTAAAGTCCCGTTTGTCTGTCCCGCACCATCCTGCACCTGCGGGGACCCTAGAGCTAAAGTTGGCCTCACATTATAGCCAATCAGAGCGTTTCGCGTGGCTGTTAGGGGTTGACTATCCAATCAGCGCAGGGACACAACATCCGGGTTGCTTCAACGACATGCCTCGAACTAAAATGTGAATACAATTTCAATGCGTCTGACAAGCTAGAAGGCTATCAAAAAATATTTTACTATCTAGGCTTGAGCCAGTTATCATTTACATTGACATTTCTTTATTTAGCAGACGCTTTTATCCAAAGTGACTTACAAGAGAGAGCTTTACAAAGGAGCATCGGTCACTGAGCATAGCAACGTGATAGACCCCAAACATAGCGGGTTTATAGATTATGAAATATACATCCAGAGAACCAATAAGTGCCAAGGGAAGAACTTTAAGAGCTTTAAACCGAACAGTTTACAAATTTAAGGTGAGTCTCAGACGGACAGTATTCTACCTCTGGGACGAACAATAAAGCAACAACACCAGCGAGTTTCTGCACGAGGATTAACAAGTATTTCTGAACAACAACAGATTATATTTCGAAGTGCCTGAATATTTCTAACTGCCATTAAATATCAGTGATTTCCATTTGCTGTGCAGATGAGCTAGCTGACAAGCTAAAACGGCTAACTAACGAACAGGCTAATCTCCTGATTTAGCAGGCACCCGACTGCTTGGGTTATCAGCATTTTCTTATAGATAACCCATTATCCAGACTATTGAGAGATAGCATTGAGCAAATGACAATAGGTTTATAAACGTATAAATGAATGTAATTGGACTTACTGACACCGGCTTCGTTACTTCCTACAGCAGCCATGGTCTGAGGGAGTGGGTGGGTCCTTCAGGGAAATAGGTAGAGCGCAATGTTGCCAGATTAAAAATCTAAAAATCGGGTAGTTGTGTTAGACACATGTTTACCGCACTCGGTTTCTCAATCCCTAATCGAATGCGAGATTAACAGTAAATCCAGTATTTATTAAATTAAGGTAAATTACGTTGAACGCCTACGTGGTGGTCATTTTGTGTCATGAAGCTCCTATTTTGAGCCAAGATGGCGTCTATTACATGAAGTCAGCAGGATCTCCGTTTAACTTATGCTACTGCTAATTATGGCAGTTATTCGGTGACTGCAGTTTGACACTTGCATTCGATTTTCTCATATTTAATGACTTCATTATGTTTAATTTTAGTAAAGAGACTACTGATCATGAGAATATATAAATATGATTAATGCCGAGGAGGTTATAGCAGCCCAAGACCGCATTGCACCTCAGTCATGTAATTATGTTTGAGGACAGGCCGCAAGAGAAATGAATGATAACTGATTAACTACACTCAGTCATCTAGGAATAGATTAGGAGCAATACTCTCACAACCAATGTGGGGCATCAAACGCCCTTTTTTCATTTTTTCACATTGTGTAGAAATTAAACTAGGTAACATATCTTAGTGGATAGGTACACTCCCACAGTTCAGTGACTTGATTGAATTTGATCAAAAAAGAGCTGCTCCATTAATTATCCTGTTGGATCTGACCTTCACGCTGCCACACACACGCACACGCTTGCACATACACACAGCCCGCAGGGCCCGTTTGTCTGTCAGGAAGGTGACATCCCCAGATGAATTATGGGAGGTGGCTGTCATCTCTGAGGTCAAACACCAAATGGCGTACCTGGGGTGTGATCGTCTCCTTACCGACTGTTTCCCATCAGCCATTTTAGAGGTTGAAAGCCTCAATGGGGACCGAACCGACCTCGATTAAACCTTCATTAATATTAATACACTTTGTCGTTTCACGTGAGCCGCAGCTAATTAACAGCTTCCGTCTGCATAATGGGGGTGAGAAGAGGTCTCGGACAGGAAGTTCGTTCACCGCAAGCAGAATGGGGAATGCTCAGTACACAGGAACACTTTAGGTTTGGCGTGGCGTAATCATTAACGAGACATGTTGGTGGTTCAGATACGACAGGATCATATACATTTTTACACTCATTTGTACAGCAATTAGTACATTTTATTCAAACAGGCAATTAGACAGAAAGCCTGTTATCTGTAATAGAATGTTATGTGGTGATTTTTTTTTGTGGTAGAATCTGACTTCAGCTGAAAGATAATCACATTAACAAGATGATCGTGTGGGTCTGTCCAAAAAGAACTCTCCAGTCCATCATGTCTGTCTTGGCATCAACCCATGATCATTGGGCCCAGTGCATCCGTTTGTGTGTGTGTTCACTAGTGTTTGCGCATGCTTAAAAGTGTGTCCAACTGCATATAAAAGGAATATACTGGCACTCTAACACGCTAAGATTTAGTGTTTGGCCCTGACCCGGGTTTGGCCCTCATGGCCCCTGTGGGGACAACCATGAATCAGACCTTCATGAAGGGGTTAATAAGTCTACAGTGGACAGGCTGTTTACGAGCATCCACACATTCCCAAGTTCCCTTTAAACGCGCGCGCGGCCATGCGCAGCAACACACTCACACGGGTGTGTATTCACATGCACACACTCACACAAAACCCACAGCAACTCCCGTAGTGTAGCTCAGATCATAATGGGATTGTCAGATTCCTCAGATTGGATCCTTGCTGGCGTCTGTCAGCGTTCCACAATCCGGCCGGGAGGATCCCGTTCTTTATCGTGCTCTCTGCATTTCTCGGAAACTCAATATCATGGGGATGTGATTCGCTCTTGACCTAGAAGATTGGTTGAACCTGAACAGGGTGGTAGGTCAAAAGGTGCCAAGGTGGATCTCGGTAAAAAAAAAGAAAAAAGAAGAAGACAAATATGAAAGCACTGAAGGTCCTGTTCCTGTGTGTGACTGCGTGCACTCACATGCAGTCCATCTGGACGGACTACTTGGGAGGTAGAGGGAGTATTTTACTCCACGCACATTTCATTTGTTTTATCCATGCTGTCCCCCCCCCTGCCCGTCTCCTCCCGCCCCAGAAGACAGTGAATCCAGACTTTGTCTACTTGAATAATACACAGTGTTAATTTGACTGGAGGGAGATCAAAGCCTGTTTGAGGTGTTTTTAATGAAGCTGTGACAAAGCCAATACAATCATCACTCCAGAGCTGGGTTCCATTGTCCTGGAAAGGAAGACACGCATCTACTGCAACGCCGCTCAGGGCACTCCTGCATGTTGCTAGCTTTGTTTGCTTGGTCTGTTTGAGAAGGACAGCAATCCTGGGCCGAGCGAAGGTGGGGGAATTGGCATAAGGGGATTATGGGAGCAGTTTGCAGGCCTCGCACAGTACACAGTGCACCAGTCTCCAGAGGCTGGACTTCCCGTATTCTTTCCACATTGCTATCTCTCTTTAATAATAATAATAATAATACCTCATTTAGCAGACATTTTTATCCAAAGCAACTTACATTTTTTTTAATACACGGACATTCCCTCTGAGGCAAGTAGGCTGAAGCACCTTGCCCAAGGACAACATCACATAGCTACAGCCGGGGTTTGAACTCACAACCTTCCGATCACAAGGCCAGCACCTTAACCTGCTGAACCATCTGACTCCCCTTCTCTTTCCCCTCGGAGCTCGCTTTATTTTTAGCACGTACACAGCCCATCCCCTCCTCTTCACTCCTTGCCTGGTTGCCTGACTCTTATCTTCCGAGTTCACGCAGTACTGCAGAAAAGCGACGTTAAAAGTCCCCTCTGGTGTTTATGATGCAAAGCGAAGGTCTGCGTTCCCTCTCCACCACTGGCTTCACCAAGGGCACCAAGTTTTATGTACATCCCTTCCCCACACACAGACACATACAGCTCCCTAGTGAAGATCAGTGTGCATGAGAGTGAGAGTGTGTGACAGCTATGGTGTGTCTGGAGATTGAATTAGGCCTTAGATCAGCCGGTGACAGGGCCAAGGCAGTCGTTAGGAGAGAAACAGGCTGCTTTATGGGGTCACGGTCCTGTGGTTATAGTTGGGGGGGGGGGGGGGGGGGGGGGGTTGGGGTGGAGGTCTGGCAGCTATCGTCGAAATCAGGGGAAACGTGGAGGGAAGTCATCTCTCGTGTGTAGGCATGAGGATGTACATGCTGTAGTCCACACAGGAGAAAACGGCAGGTTAGGACTACACTACCCAGGTTCAATAATCGCATTAAAAACCAGCCAGTTTCTTTTGTAAAAAATACATTTCATTTATTGGTGGCTTGATGATCCATTTTTGCAATGATTAGAAACATGTCCAGAATGCTGCTTCGAGGAGAGAACCTTGACGGCGTCCGCACACCACAAACAGGAATGTCAGGTTCAGACACACAGTGTAGAAAACGGCAACGATGGTCATGATCAGGGAGGGGGGGGGAATAAAGTTCATTTTCATGAAGCAAATGGTTAAGACATCAGTTTTTTTTTTTTTAGATAGGAAAAATCCTCAACAATACAGTTTACAGTATACAGTATGGAATGGAATCATTTGAACAGAAGGTACTTCAGTTGGAGCTTCTGCAGTTGCATCGGGCATAGCTAGGTTAAACTGGCCTCGGTTCACCACTGGTCCAGGACCAGCATTTGCTGACTATCCAGAGTTAGACTGGGTATAGCGGAATGAACCGTTCTTGGAGAAGGGTTCAGGTTAATCTACCTAAAAGCTTTTTTTTGTGTGTATCTTTCTCTCCACCTTCACCTCAAGAATAAATTGAAGGGACCAAATTGCACAATAAGTGATTATTCGGCTACATGAACGGCCCCATTAGACGCTTGTTAGATTATTCACTATGTGACATCACTGGGAGCTGTGGGGTCAACGCTCTGCTCCAATCAGCTTCCTCCACACTTCTAACGGCTGGCTATCGGTCACGGAATCTGTCAGTCCCTTAAAAAAAAACAAAAAACAATCTGTTTCTCAGACACGCTTATTTACATAGTCACACGCATATGCCTAACAGATGCATTCTGTACATACTATGGTATATACACATATACACACACACATTGGAGCGCGCACACGCACACATACACACAAACATGCTCGCACACGAGTAGTCTACAGGGAATGGAAGGATAATCTAAGGTCATAGGCACTACTAGCCTGACCCCCCCCCCCCCCCCCCCCCCCCCCCCCCCCCCCCCCCACCATCCACGCATCTGTTCCTTAAGCGTCAGGGGACTCCCTCGCTCCCTCCCACACTCGGGCCACAGAGCTTCTGTTAAAAGACATATCAAGGGACCCCTCCAGATCCTGGCCATGACTGTGGGATGGAAGGGGATACGACCCCGCCCCTTGACCCCTGCGGTTTAAGGACCATCTGACCGGGCCCATCCCAAGGAGCCAACCGGCATCACGGCAACCGCTTAAGCTCTAGAATTCACAGCTCTAACATTCGTCTGATCAGTGGGGCCGTGGAACAGCCCGGTCTCTTCCTTGTTGCAATGCAGCCATGTTGCCAGATTGGGCTACGTTGGAGAGAACCCCCTCTGCTTGCGTCCCAGTTGAAGGGTCCTACGGTGAAAACAGAGGCAGAACTGGGGAACAGGTGCGTTTCCATTTCAGAAGGCTTCAGTAATGGCTGTGGTCCATTGTACGTCCATTCGGCGATTATAATTGATTTAAAAACAGATAAACACAATGGGGGGAAAAAATAAAATGATAATTTTTCTTCTAGGCAGCAATATTGGTCTCAGTGTTAAAACAATTCTGCTTAAAAAATAGAATAAAACAAAATAAAAATAAAACAAAAAAACATTGTCCTAACATGAGGATGCTAGTCACCCTTTGCGACAGAAGCAATTTCATAGTCAAAATGTTGGTTGACCTCTATAAGCAAAAAAAGCTTATTTGTAGTCTTTTTTTTATTTTTTACAAACGCTCCCTTAAAAGGTAAAGTCTGTGTTCTATAACATTTTATTTTAATTTCACTCTCAGTGAGTCCGCCCATACAGGACTGTCTTACTGTCTTAGAGTCCAAAGCTTCTCTCTGGTTGATGCAATATGTCCTCAGTTGCCCTTGCCAGCGACGCAGAGGTCACACAACTGAACTTGGGCTCTGTATCAGGCTACTGACAGGAAGAGACTAGAGAGACAGGGAGGCGGACTGAAGCGCCAGAGGGATGACGGTTGGTAGTAAGCACTTCTTCCAAGTTCCCTCTTCTCCCTGTCTGGTGAGGTAGGGGTATGGTGGGGGAGCAACTTTGAAACGGGAGCAGAACATGGGAAAACCAAAGGCGTTCTGCCCGATCCCTACAGTGACCTCGCCCGTGACCTCTGACCCCCCACCCCCCCACCCGTCTCCCTCAACACTGTCCCGTCTGTCTGGCCGTCAGTCTTTAGTGTATCAGGCCCGCTGTCAGAGCTCAGGGATGTGTGTTCTGCTACCAGCGGTTGATTATCTGGTTCATGTAGTCCTCCGTGGGGAGGCGGGGCCCCGTCTCCTCCGTCCTCCCCCCCGTCCTCCAGCTCTTCCCTATTCACCTCGCTCTCCCCCGGGCCGGGCCCCGCTGAGGTCTGGCGGCCGCGGGAGGAGGGCCACAGGCCCACGGCCAGGCCCTGCCGGTGGTTCTGGTTGTGGTTGCGGAGGCGCTGCAGGCGGCGCTCCTGCTGACGGGTGAACTGGTAACGCTGCTGGAACAGGTCCCGGGCGTAGTCGTACAGCTCCATGTCCAGCTCATTCAGCTCCTCAATACGCTGGACCTAAGGGGTGTGTGTGTGTGTGTGTAGGTGGGGCAGGGGGAGAATCGCATAGGTTAATATTATAATAATAATAATATAATATACTGAAGGTCTGAATATACTAGGCTGAATATACTATAATAAATAATATACTGAACTACCAAATCAATCATCCGCCACAAGCAGAGGGTACCCCACCACACCCCCACCCCCCCACCATGGCTTTCCCCGTCAGCCCTACCCACTCGCTTCCCAGCGACCTACCGTGGTGTTGTCCAGGTCCACGCCGGCGGCGCGCGTGCTGTTGTACTGCATGAAAGGCCGGATGAAGCGCAAGCGGAAGGTCCGCTCGAACAGGAAACTGGGTCTTCCTCTGGTACTCGGTCAGGCCAAAGAAGGCCATGTCCCTTAGGTTCTTCTTGGCCGAGTCCAGGAGCAGCTGGGCCCTCTTCTTCTCTGGTACGGTGGACATGTTGTAGCAGCCCACCAGGCTTAGGTCTGCCAGCATTCGCACCTGGAAGGGGTGGGGGGGAGGGTTAGGGAGGAGGGTCAGAAGGGAGGGCTGTGGTGCCTCTGGGTTTGTGTGTGTGTGAATGTCATATCCTTCAAACCTTGCAAGTATCCTATTAAGTGTGTGTGTGACTGTGATCGTGGTGTGTCAGTGTGTGTCAAAAGATCCCCTTCCCCCCTGACTGTTGTAGCTACTTGTGCATGTGCATTGGGATCCATTGTGTGTGTTTTGGTGAGTGTTGTGTGCGTGTGTCACTGTTTGTACCTGTCTGTTGTTGGCAAGATTGTACGGGCAGTCCATGAACTGCTGCAAAGTACATCCCGACCAATCAGAGCCCTCGTAGCAGGCGGGAAGTTCCTCTGGGGTGGGCGTCCGCCCGTCGCACATGTGCAGTGAGGTCTTCCATGTGGCGCCCCTCTGCAACGTGTCGCCACTCGCTTAGATATCGTGACACGGGGTCTCTTAGCAACGTGATGTAATAGAACTTCCTGTAAGGCAGAGACAAGATAGAGAGAGATGGGGTAAACCGTTTAATGACAGGTTCAGGCAAACAGAACAAACAGTGAAGTCCCACTACTGACCAGGAGGTGGCAGCGTTTGCACGGCCTGCTACGGAAACTGCCTAGACCACAGTGACACCATAGACGACAGTGGGAGTTTGGTTGCTGTGTCTGATCTAGTTCTGTTTGTATACAGTGTAACCTTTGCATGGAAAATATGTGGAGATATCTAACGAGAGAGAGACAGAGAGAGAGAGAGAGAGACAGAGACTGGAAGAACGCGAGAAGGGTTGGGGATTGGCCTGGTAAGCACTTGTTCAGGTCAGTGTTTAGGGCCAGAGAGCAGGAAAGGAAACTGCAAGCAAAAGCACAAACATCCTCACCCCCACCAAAACACACAAACTCAAGCTCATCACAGTTGCAGTGTGTGAGTCATACACCAGCTGCAGAGCTAATACACTGTCGGAGTAAGTGTGTGTGTGTGTGTGTGTGTGTGTGGGGTGTGTGTGTGCGTGTGTGTGTAATGGCGCAGAGCTTAGTTTGGTCCTTCCCCGGAGGAAGCACTCCCGTAAGAAGCAGAGACCTCTCCAGGCATGTACAGGCCTTTGCACTCTAGCTAATTACTGCAGCCTAATCAATCAGCATATCCTCATTACCACGCGTGTGTGTGTGTGTGCGCAGGAGATTAAAAAAAAAAGGAGTGAGATATGTTTCTGAAACTACATTCTAATTTCCCTCCTGATTCTGAACCCCATCTCCTTCCAGACCTACTGACCATCTCACACACACATCCACACACCCACCTAAGCACACAGACTTCAGCCATCACGATGCAGACCCCCCATCGGAGATCACACACTGACAGACACGTCTTTGTTCTGGAGACGTACAGGAAGTTCTCTGTGACATCTCTCATACAAAGAGCTACACACATGAAACAGGATTTGATTTGGGTAACAGAAAAAACATGGACGGGAGGGAGGGAGAGAGAGAGAGAGGGGAGTGAGAGAGGGTAGAAAGAGGGAGAGAGAGAGGTAGAAAGAGGGAGAGAGAGAGGTAGAAAGAGGGAGAGAGAGAGGTAGAAAGAGAAAGAGAGAGGGAGAGAGAAGGAGAGGGAGAGAGATAAAGAGAGGGACAGCGAGCGAGGGGGAGAGAGAGGGGGGAAAGGAGGGGACCTGAACATCATTTGAATTTGTTTTCTAATACCACGAAGCAGCGAAGCCACAAGCCAAAGCGATTCATCAGAGTTCCAGCGTCTGCCGTGATGAAGACTCAGGCCTTTCCATCATTACAATAAAGACATGAAAACACGCATGAAAACACACAGCTGCTACTGACATTAGGTGAGGGCTGAACTAACCATCCCATAATGATCTCAGGGTCAGCAAACACTCAAAGGTCTCAATCTCAGTTATTCCGTTTACTGTCAATGGTGAATGTGTGGACGAAAAATGGAGCTATCGACCTATGAGAGATATATGTGAATGTATTAATTTGAAGGTAACGCAACACTAGAACAGCACACGCATTGAGAGAAAGAGAGAGAGAGAGCTGGCTCTCTCATCCTGGTCACAACACCCACCCTCACCCACCACATTCTATACTATAGAATCTATAGGATTTGGGGGTTGGAACTTTTTCCTTTTCATTATGAATGTTATTTACATGTATAGTACTTGCACTTTCTTTATGTAGAGGCTTCAGGTGGTTCAGCAGGTTAAGGAGCTGGCTTCATGATTGGAAGGTTGTGAGTTCATTGATCGGACTGGAAGGTTGTGAGTTCAATTCCCGGCTGTGGTGTTCTGTCCATGGGCAAGGTACTTCACCCTACGTGCCTCAGGGGGATTGTTCTTGTACTTGCTGTAAGTCGCTTTGGATAAAAGCATCTGCTAAATGAATATTTATTTATATTTTTCTACTACTATGATTTCTTAAAAAACAAAGGATTGGTAAAGATCATCAAGCAGACTCTGCTGTTTGAAGTGACACAGATCAAAAAAACTACAGAGGGGCCTTTGTGGAACAAAGAGAGTTCCTCTCCCCGTCTCCATCCATCATCTCTCCTGCTTCGGCTACCGCTCTCTCTCTTTTTAATCGAACCAGGCTGGGATTTGGGGGGACTGTCAGACATCAGAGAGACACATGGTCACCGGCCGCAGAGAATCCAAGAGGCGCTCCTGTCCGGAACACATGGCGTCAACGTGAATTTGTGTATGCATGTACCACATTTACATGTATTCATTTAGCAGACGCTTTTATCCAAAGTGACATACATACAAGAGAGAGCTTTACAAAAGAACATCTGTCACTAAGCATAGCAACGTGATAGACCCCAAACATATGCATGTGTGTGCGTGCGTATTTCTATTAGTATTCAATCCAAAAGTTGTATTTCAAACAAACTTTATTGTTTTTCCTTCAATTTCCATATCCAGTTTGTTGTTTCTTTCTTCCATTTCCTGGTACGTAAATGATTGTTGGTTAAAACATTTTTCTCTGTGATGATTCACCAGGCACTGGCTATTTCTGCCAGTCACAGTCAAGAAAAGTACAATCACAAATCATTAAATTAAGTTTTTTGAGTTGAAAACGTTACAGTAAAATTAGTTAAATTTACAATTGTAAAAAATCAGCTGTACATTTGTCTTAAATCACTTTAATCTGTTCATACCCTATATTCTGATTATACTGTACATACTGTGCATATTCTGAGTATACAATTACAATTATATTCTGTTGTAATAACTGTTTTGCATTTCTGGTTGGATGCTAACTGTATTTCGTTACCCAGTACTTGTACCTGTGTAATGACAATAAAGTTGAATCTTATGTAGAATCCCCCCAAAAAATGTAAGCGTCAATATCGTTGCTACTGAGTAGCGACTGAGGTTAGGGTGGACTCTTTACCCAGCCTCCCTCATGGACAGGCCATGATCACATGGTCCTCCAGATCAGCCCTGATGTCATCTGATACACGTCTCCACACTGGTCCTCTGTCCTTCTCCTCTTCCATGTCTGGCTCCTCTCTTTCTTTGTTCTGTTCTTACTCTGACTCTCATTGCCTCCATGCTTGCAAAGTTCTCAAAATGGTTCAGCTGAGGCCTAATTGTGATCAGTGATCAGTTTGTAAATCAGTATTTTCAGGTGTGTGTTTTCGATCACCCAATGTGTTATGAATGGAAGTTTCTTCCCAATGGCACCTATGAGATTTCATTTATGAACTAAGTGTCTTATGAATGAAATAGTGTTTAGCGCACAGGAGCAAGTGTTTTGCAGAATTGCAACTGAAGTGCAAAGCAGCTCTTTGGTTTAAGACAGGGGTGGGCAATTCCGGTCCTCGAGGGCCGCTGTCCTGAAAGTTTTAGATGTTTCCCTGCTCAAACAGTCCTGATTCAAATGAACGGGTTGTTATCTAGCACAGTGGAAGCCTGATAATGACCATTCATTTAAGTTAAGTTTACACTGTGGTATAGGAATAAAAGCTTCATGTATTGTTACTTGGTAATGTAACAATCAATTGCTTTTTGTCCAACAAGTCCAGTTTATCCTGATGGACAACACGGTTAAGGCCAATTCTTGAGCCTGTGGAGAGCACTAAAACTTCTGTCTGCCTCTGAAAAAGAAACAGGGACATTGGTGGCATTATGCTGACTATGACAGAACGTTTTACTTATGCTACGGTTAACACAGAAAAATCGACTGAGCGCTACATCTAGAGTAGCTAGAGCTATGAGGCTAGCGAGCTACCCAGCTAGAAAAATGACGTTCTAGTACGTCCCCTGTTTCCTGGGCATCTGAGATAAAGTTAATTTGCACCTCTCACAGAGTATAACACACGTTCTATTCTAATTCCATTGTTCATTTATTTAAAAAACGTATTCTAATTTCCATCCGTTGACTGAGACTAATTTACTGTACCTTATACAAAGTTGAGTTTTATCCACCACAGCTTGTGCGCACATCATCATACATACTTAAGTTTCATGTTTCCAGTGTAACATTAATGTCGCTCTACCAATCAGATGCTCTGATAGGTGAAATCTTGAATGATGATTTTCAAACATGACATGAAAACAGAAAGGTTTGATTTGCTGGCAAAACCGCTTATTTTCTTTGATGCACTTTGAAATTAGATTAGATTAGATTCAACTTTATTGTCATTACACAGGTACAAGTACAGGGTAACGAAATACAGTTAGCATCCAACCAGAAGTGCAAAACAGTTATGACAACAGAATATAATAATACATATGGGTATACTGAATATACATGAATACAAAATGTACAGATTAAAGAGATTTAAGACAAATGTAGAGCTGTATAGTACACAATGCAACAGTATTAAACAGAAATTACAGGGTTGCATGTATGTACAGTTAGTGCAAATGATGCAATGAGCAGATGTACAAAATGAACAGGTAGTGCAGTAACAGATGTGCAGATGTACAAAATGGACAGCGCCTGCCGGAGGGCAGGAGGGCAAACAGTTTCTGGGTGGGGTGTGAGGAATCTCTTCGGATGCTGTGAGCTCTACGTAGACAGCGCTTCCTCTGGATGTCCTCAATGGACGGAAGAGTAGTCCCAGTGATGCATTGGGCGGTTTTCACCACCGACTGCAGTGCCTTGCGCTCTGCGACTGTGAAATTTCTCATACCACACTGTAACACAGTTTGTCAGGATGCACTCGATCGCACAGCGATAGAAGTTCACCATGACAGCTGAGGACAGGTGGTGTTTCCTCAGTGTTCTCAAGAAAAAGAGATGCTGGTGAGCCTTCTTGATCAGGCCGGAGGTGTTAGTAATCCAGGACAGGACATTTCATCCGAAATGCAGCCTTAACCAATATTTACCCCGGTTCCTATGCCAATGGTTCAAACAATATACAAAAACTGTAACCTTCCTCATGCAAATGATCCAAATACTTTTCAGGACTATTTCAGGGAAAGAAATCAACCAGAAATTCTATTTCTTCATATTGCCTCGAGGGGCCGTTTTGGACAATTTGACAATTTATGCTTTCCTTGGTGGTCTTCCAAATCAGGAGACGTCGGTATCTCCGGATTCGTCGGATTCGTCAACGCTTACACGCGCGCGCGCGCACACGCGCGCATACGCATGTGCGCACACGCACGTGCGTGCGCTCCCTCTGTTCTCGACGTGGTGGGCCATTCGTCTTGTGCACGTCTGGAGTGATGATGTGCGATAATGTCGAGGGGCAGCCAGGCAGACAGGGGAATATTGGAATATCGATTGTCCTCTCCTCCTGCCGTTGGAGTTTTTCCCGCTTATCTGTCAGTGGTTCTACTGATGAGTTCTTGTTCCATACACTTGTTTCGTGAACGGTTTTCTGCGTCTTGGCGTGTGTGCGTTCATGTCTACACGTGTATGTGTGTGCAGCGTGTGTGTGTGTCTCCGTGCAGAGCTACACGTTGTGCGTGCTGCGAATACGCCACGTTGATTGGCGCACCTGCACGGAAGGTATTCATTCAGCCGTCTTCACCTTGGTGGAACGCCCGTTGCTTGATTAGCTCAACAGAACAAACATACGCCTGCGAGAGGGGAAGTACACACATCCAGACTGGAAGAGATACAGGAGAACAGAGGTCCCTAGCGCCAAACACTAAAACACAACAGTTTGGCTAATGAGAGATTTTAGTGCTGGTGCTAGGCAAGCAACTGTTCAGGGAGAGGGAATAAACACACAATTTGGACAGCGGCTCAGGTAGGGGTAAGCCTTGAGGAATAAAAGCGTTTAAGCATGACACAGCAAATCGTAAAGTACAAAAACCCTCGCTCTCAAAACCCTCTTAAAGAAAGAATAAGAAATGATCCCTTACTAGTCCCAACAGTGGGGAAATTCCACAGGAGCACACATATTCAGGCCAGGATTCAAACCCCCACCAGGAAAGAAACCCAGGCCTCTTGCACATGATAGGCAAGAATCCTACCGCCGAACCACCCAGTCCTGCCCAAAGGTGGTGCCTTAAAAGGAACGAACCGACAGGCACGAATCATCTCGTCTCCCGCCCACCGTCGCGGGCTCAAGATGCTGCGGATCATTTCGTAAACACCGTGCTGTAGCTCCCCCCCCACCCCTCACCCCTCCCCCCGCCCCAGCACCCCCCCAGCCCCCCACAGCCAGCCCCACACTCCAAACCAATCTTCACTTCACAAAACACAACCTGCAGTCATTTGTCATGTTCGTGATGAATTATACCTTCAGAGCTGAGCACATAAGGAGCGTGCTCACTTGCATGCATGTGCGTGAGAGAGAGAGGGAGAGGGAGCGAGAGAGAGAGAGAGAGAGAGAGTAAGAGAGAGAGAGGGAGAGATTTCTTGGCCATTTATTAGTTGTCAATTCCACTTCCCAGAGAGACATGTGACAGGAGATGAAGAGAGATGAAGGGATGAAGTGGTTCCAACATCAACGGTGCATCAGTATCATTACGAAGCAACGCCATTAAACTCTCACCCAATCCTCTGTGCTGCACTGTGTCGAATGTTCTGCCAAGCTTTCTGATGAACTAGAGAGCAACAGTCCTTCCAGTGCCATAGCCCGTGTGTGTGTGTGTGTGTGTGTGTGTGTGTGTGTGTTTGCAGGTACTGTAACAAACAGGTTGTCATGGCCAAAGGCCAGGCTGGGTACAAAGATAGTTTCTTAGCTGTGCCAATATTCATGATGTGTCATGACTGCCCCCCCCCCCCCCCCCCCCCCCCCTGTTGGTGTGTCTGCGAGCAAGGAGCTTAGTGAGCGAGCGCTTCACCTTCCTACATATTTACAGCAAACCTGCTTGGTATTTACGTTTGCGTGCACGACAGGGGAAATGCTTGTAACTCCTTGACACAAGGTCAGGCGTTATCTACCAAGTCAAGTATTATACTGTATGACACGCATTACAACGTACACACACACACACACACACACAGGCTGACAGAGTTATGTAAACTGCTCTGTCTCATCTCCATAACTTTATAATCACCAGAGGGTTTTTTTTACAGTCGAGGTCACTGACACGATTATCCTATTACTGCCACGGGAGAGGGAGGGAGGGACGGGGGAGAGCGATAGATAAAGAGAGAGGGGTGGATAAAACGAGAGAGACAGGGGCGAGAGACTGGTCTTGCATCGAATTTCGATCCTAATCGACCCGGTGAATTGTACTAGGGGTCCGATCTGTAACCGGTTACGTGCAGGTTATCAAAAAGACGGCAGATTCCCTGGCGCTAGCGGCTGCCTCGGATGGCTTTCGGGTGGGGGGGGGCAGGGTGGTGGGGGGAGAGGGGAGGGGGGGGGGCTGACATTCGCCAAGGGCAGAGGAAGAGGATCTCTGCCGTTCGGATCTGAACCCCGGAGTCAGCTGATGTCCTGTCGGTGCAGCGTGCATCAGCCCCCCCCCCCCCCCCCCCGCTCCAGGTTTAATCCGATCAAACAGGCTTTTTCTGATCACACACAGCCCCCGGGGAGATGCCCCTCCCCCCCCCCGCCCCCCACGCACACACATCCCGCCGGCACAACGCATCAGCCTAATGTCTGCCTCTGCACTCTCAGCTTAGAGATGAGAGGGTGGAGGTGGTGGAGGCGGGGGGGGCGGGGGGAGAGCGAGGAAGAGAGAGACAGAGAGAGAGAGAGAGAGAGAGTGAGACAGTTAGAGAGCGTGGGGGGAAGAGTTGCTGCGTCAGAACTCCTGCCATTGATCGATGCTAATGAGGCCTGTTTAAGATCACATGACGAGCAGAGGCGAGGAGAGCAGGGGAGGGAGGGAGGGAGGGAGGGAGGGAGGGAGGGAGGGGAGGGAGGGAGGGAGGGAGCGGATGGACGTGGTGGAAGAGGAAAGAGGGAGGGAGGCGCGGGAGAGACACAGAGGGGTTGATGAGAGAGGAAATAGAGTGCAGGGGGTGGCGTGAGGAGGAAGAGGAGGAGGAGGAGGAGTGGGGTGGAGAAACACGGGGAGGAACAGCAGTTTACTGAAAAAGCCCAGGCCATCTGGTGAGCCGGAAATTACATTAGCATTGCACATACAGGCCTCGTGTACCAGTCTCATCAATGTATGTCACCGCGAGTGTATGTGGGGGTCTGAGTACGCCCTAGAGAACTTTTTCTCTTCCTTTTCCTGCATTATTTCTCAGCTCAGAAACATTAACCCCAGTGCTTTGCATGGAAAACAGCCAACGTATCAAGTGTTTACAGCCGGCCGCTTCAGAAGAAGGCATCTGTGCATGTCGGCTTGGGAACACGACCCGGAGTAGAGGAGGAGAGCGCTTGGAGAGGATAAGAACACCCTTGGTGTGTTCTGCCCTGCTGCCATTAACACACGTAAGGGCTCTCTTGCTCTTTCCATTTACCATCGACACAATGCGCCACGCATAAATAATCAAATACGAACTAACGTGAGCACATGTGAAACTCTCTTGCCGGCGGGGGCCAGACCGACGATAACTGAAGGGGTTGCACGCCATCCCTGGGGGTGACTGCTCTTCTCCAGGAACAGACAGAGAAAGTAATCAGATGCAAAACACATCTTTTTTTTTATATCTCCAGCCCACTCCTAACAAGCACATAATTGGTAATATCTTTGCTGTGTCTGCACCCCCCGCCCCCCCCCCCTCGCCCCCCCCCCCCCTCGCCCCCCCCCCCCCCCACGCCCTGGAGGATGGTCTCACGATGGAGAGATGAGGACTGGAGTTACCGTGGCAACGGGGTGGAAGCTGTGTTGCACCCTGAGTGAGAGGACGGGAGAGAGAGAGAGAGACAGAGAGAGGGAGAGAGAGAGAGAGAAAGAGAGAGAGAGAGAGAGAGAGAGAGAGAGAGGGAGGAAGGGAGAGTCGAGAGCAGAGCGACATGAGAAAGGGAGCGAGCGATCCTGAGAGCGAAATGAAATAACAAAGTTCCAGCAGAGCAGGAGATGGAGCTGGAGATGAGGAACGAGCAGGGGGAGGCAGAGGATGATGGGACAGCACAGCCCGGACGAGTGACAGGTAGGGTGAGACGGCCAGGCCACGAAACCGCATCCACGGCTTTCCTCGAGGTTTTCGTTGTCAGACTCGCTCCCTGACTCCTCTCGCGGAAGTATCGTGTCACGCTATCAAAGTCGAGGTATCAAAGGGCACGTGAGACTTGAAGGAGGTCGGGCGCACGACGTTGACGAGTCAACCGCAGTTGTTGAGCCCTGCCGCTTCACCCCCCCCCTCCCCCCCCCCCCCCCCCCCAAGTCACGACTCAGATCCATGAGAGCGCTCAGAAAACATCCGAATCTGAATCAGAATCTATTTTACTCGCTATGCAGGATACACAAACACAGAATTTACTTTGGCAGAAAAGAGCAAACCTAGAACATATATGTAACATAATAATAAGGGTTAAACAGAGTAAAACATACAATTTCAAATACAAATTAGATACAAACAAGATAAAAGTAGTTTAAAGTGGGCACTAGCTGTACAGATGGGGGGGGGGGGGGTAGTAGTAAGAGATCTCCTCAGCATCTAATACAGACTTGCTAACACGCTCTCACCGTGGGCCGTGGTGCCAGCTCTAGACAGGCCCCAGACACAGGACAGACTTAGACACCAGACGCGCAGGCTCCAACTAGACACGGCTGTGATAGTGATGCTACACAATTACGGGCATCATGGCAATACAGCAAGTATGAAGGTGATCAACGAGCATAGGACGCAACGTGGTTCCGGATGGCCCGCGTCCGTCCATCCGTACCGACTGTTCGTTCTCGAAAAGCCTTCGCAGTCGGATCGGTCTTCTGGGAATGCTCGTCCTGCCGGGTACTCAAGTCTACGCAGTTTCCGTCTGAGCGCATCTGCGCGCGTGGCCTGTCTGCGCGTGCGCGTTTGTTGGGCGCGTGCGTGTCTGTGTGAGACAGCTTCCCCCATCCGGAGCCAAAGCAAAATCTCCACGCGGGGGGTGACGACAAAATACCTTTAACCGACTTTGGGGTTTGTTCCTTTAAAAAGCCTAATTAATCAGGTGTTTGCGGGGGATGTGGGGAAAAGGGGTGCGGGAGGGAAGGGTGGGGGGGGTTCTCGCTGGTGTAGGAGTCAGGGGCCTCCGGAGCGTGAAATTACCTTTCTCCCCAGCTCAGCTCACACCTCCGTGAGCAGGACGCTTGCCAGTCGACCCCCCCCTCGTACACCCATCCTCTGTCGGGCGTTATCTGTCCGGGTACCTGGTCCGGGTAGGTGGGTTGTGAGGGTGGGGTAGGAGGGTGGTGGTGGGGGGGGGGGGGGGGGGGTGGATTCGGAAAGCGGAGAGATGCCGTGCGACAGTGGTACGCCACAGCTGAATGGGCGTTGATTGGAGAGGATGCTTTAGTACAATACTGGGACAGGGAGATAATGTAACGAGCTACAAGGGCTCATTATACCTGCGTGGTGGGAATGAGAATAGGGTGGGGGGGGGGGGGGGGCATTGAGTTTCCGTATTCCTTCCACTTAGTAGTTCATCCTGTAACTCCGACTCAAGGTCTGACTCCCCCCACCCCCACCCCCTGGGGGCACCAGCTGTTCCGACTCCACTAGCTGAACCTACAGGCAGACAGGAAGGAAGTGGGCGAGGAGGAAGGAAGGAAAGAAGGAAGGAAGGAAAGCAAGAGGGCAGGAAGGAAGGCAAAAAGGCAGGATGAAAGGATAAATCTATCTCCTCCATCTTCTAAATCACATTCAAAGTTCCAGAGTTCCATGGCACCATTTCCATAACCCCAACTGTTCCATGAGTCAGAGGACCTGGACGCTGACTCCTGTCCCTCCTCTGACTCACATGGGCACTGACTCCTGTCCCTCCTCTGACTCACATGGACACTGACTCCTGTCCCTCCTCTGACTCACATGGACACTGACTCCTGTCCCTCCTCTGACTCACATGGACACTGACTCCTGTCCCTCCTCTGACTCACACAGACACTGACTCCTGTCCCTCCTCTGACTCACATGGACACTGACTCCTGTCCCTCCTCTGACTCACATGGACACTGACTCCTGTCCCTCCTCTGACTCACACAGACACTGACTCCTGTCCCTCCTCTGACTCACATGGACACTGACTCCTGTCCCTCCTCTGACTCACACGGACACTGACTCCTGTCCCTCCTCTGACTCACATGGGCACTGACTCCTGTCCCTCCTCTGACTCACATGGACACTGACTCCTGTCCCTTCTCTGACTCACATGGACACTGACTCCTGTCCCTCCTCTGCCTCACACGGACACTGACTCCTGTCCCTCCTCTGACTCACATGGACACTGACTCCTGTCCCTCCTCTGACTCACACAGACACTGACTCCTGTCCCTCCTCTGACTCACATGGGCACTGACTCCTGTCCCTCCTCTGACTCACATGGGCACTGACTCCTGTCCCTCCTCTGACTCACACGGACACTGACTCCTGTCCCTCCTCTGACTCACACGGACACTGACTCCTGTCCCTCCTCTGACTCACATGGGCACTGACTCCTGTCCCTCCTCTGACTCACATGGACACTGACTCCTGTCCCTCCTCTGCCTCACACGGACACTGACTCCTGTCCCTCCTCTGACTCACATAGACACTGACTCCTGTCCCTCCTCTGACTCACATGGACACTGACTCCTGTCCCTTCTCTGACTCACACGGACACTGACTCCTGTCCCTCCTCTGCCTCACACGGACACTGACTCCTGTCCCTCCTCTGACTCACATAGACACTGACTCCTGTCACTCCTCTGCCTCACACGGACACTGACTCCTGTCCCTCCTCTGACTCACATAGACACTGACTCCTGTCCCTCCTCTGACTCACATGGACACTGACTCCTGTCCCTCCTCTGACTCACATGGACACTGACTCCTGTTCATCCTCTGAATCACATGCACACTGCAGCTCATCAGACCAACCTTCCAGGATGAATCAGAATCAGAATAATGTATTGATCCCGGGGGAAACTCCTTCGCAGCAACGGCACACAGGGGTAAGTGTGTGAGGTAAAAGGTTAGAACAGTGCACACAGGGGTAGAGGGGTGGGGGCCAAAAATGGTTGGCTTGGATAAGTTATTATGTACAAAAGGGAGGATGGGAGATATGGAGTCTTCTTCCAAGCTGACCAAGAATAGAGAGTTGAGCTGTTATGGCTGAATCTGATCTTTGTGTAGCAATATATAAAAGCAATGTCACAGATGATGATGATGAGGGATATGTCAGCTAAGGCTAGTTTATTCCTGTCCCTCCGAAGCAGATAGCGTCCTAGCAGCTTATCTTTACCAGGGTGAAATGCTGTAATGCTGTAATGCCATTGAGACGTTTATTCAGTCCGATTCAGTTATTCAGGTGAAGGCTACTGCCAAGAGCTTCACAAGGCGACTAGAGGCACACCAACGTGTGCCCGCACAGTTATGCGCACACATGCGAACGTTTGTAAAGGTTGAGGGAGTAACATTCCAATCTTCTCAACAAACGTGTGGTGAGCGTAATGATCCAGCTCCTGTGGGAACCAGCACAGATAATTAATTTGGTTTCATAAACTCCTGTTATGCGATATAGAGGGCTCGAAGCAGAACGTAAACAAATATTTAAATGATCACATCCAGACATCGTCTTCCCTAGGTAATCCGCAGAGAAGCGGAGGGGACGCATGCGTGTGTGTGTGTCTGCGTGTGTGTGACGTGCACGAGAGCTCGTGCGCGCGAGTGCGCATGTGTTCACGGACGCGCGCGTTTATATGAGGGTTTACGTGTGTGTGTGCGTGAGGGTGTGTGTGCGTGCATGGGCTCTACTGCAGGAAGACAGACGTCTGCCGCCGCAAGACTTTTCAGAGTTCCCAGGGAAATCAAAGCAGAGACTGAGAAAGACAAACAAACAAATAAACTAAGAGCAGAGCAGGAGGGTGATGCGAGAGGGGGGGAGAGAGAGATAGAGACAAAGAGGGAGAGAGAGAGAGGGAGGGAGGGAGAGGAATGGGGAAAGAGATAGTGAAACTGGGAGAAAGAGGCAGCGAACGGGAGAGTGAGGGAGTGACAAGACACACAAAGGTGGAAAAGCGATGAAGAGGAAAAAGAGATGAAGGAAAAGCAAATGAGAGGAAGGAAAGCAAGATTTTCCTGCGGGTGAACGTTGACAGACTCAGAATGCAGGCCCGATTTCTGGGATGCAATCAAATCCCCATCAACAGAATAATCATTCACTCTCCCTACACACACACAACCCCACATTACTGGCAGATACAGAGTACACACACAAACACCCCCCCCCCCCACCCCACCGACAGATGATCTATGAAGAAGAAGATTGGGAAAGAGGGAGATGAGAAGAGAAGATGAGCCCAGAAGATTGAAGAGGAAGGCGGAATAGGCTTGGAGGGCTGGAACATGGACAGTACTTACGTCTACTTTCGACTAGGTCATTTGTTTTTCATTTGAAACACAAAAATCCATCAGTGGACGGATTTTTTGGCAAGTATGTCCTTGCATGCGTACAATCAACCTGAAGTGAAAGTTAAATGATTTGGAAGCAGCGATCCAACGCTGTAAATGATGTATGCATTTACAGAAACCACAGTAGCTCTCTGTCAAAATCTCTCTCAAGGTGATGCTGAAAACATCAATTAATGCTTTTCCAAAATGTATTCAGACATTCTGGATCTACTTCATACGTGCATTACAAGAGAAAAATCGAACCCAATACAGTATATTGAGGTCATTTCTCACTATATTAACTCAAACAGTGGCAGTAGCTAGACCCCTGCGGTGCCCAGTGGTTCAAACTACATTAACCACATGCCTGTATTCACAGAAACATTTATGTTGCTGGGGCCAAGACTGAGGGGATTTGTGGATGTATTGTGTGTGTGTGTGTGTGTGTGTGTAGGTAGTTAGTAGTTGTAGCAAGTGTATGTCTGCGAGTGACGTTTGTACGTGCATGTCTATGTGTGCACGCGCCGGTACGCGCACAAGTGCGTGAAACCCATTGGCTGCGTGTCAGGACCAATCAGGGACTTGCTCCATCTCCGTCCAGGCCAATAAACTCCCCGCTTACCTGTGCATTACCCTGGATGAGAGAATCAGGGAGGCTCCATACTGCCTACTCAGGAGAAAAAAACTCCCCCCACTCGCTCACATGCTCCTCAAACGCTTCCACTTCAAGCCTCAAATAGACTCAATGAGCCTAACTGTCAGAAAGCTGATAGAGACTGGAGCAGCGTAATCACTCTGCATAGACGACTTCACACCCTATGCGCTTGGAAAGCAAAGGGCATTTTCGCTCCATTTTCCGACATTTTGATCCCAGGCTTTCCAGAACACGGGGGCCTCTTTAAGGCCTAATGGACTGTGCAGCGGATTGTTTTCGTTGATTGAAGGTTTTATTGATTGACAGACCTTCCCGTGACCTTGAATGGTCTGATCGGACTGTTGGCCCTCACCAATGCCCCCCCACCCCCACACACACACACACACACTCCCACACAGGCACACATCCTTCTAAGATGACTGCAAATTCCCACCCGTTCATAATACCCTACCTACAGTTACACACACACCCAACTTACTTTCCCCTCAAATGATAAATTCCTGTCTTCAATCTTTTTTTTCTCCCTTCTGCCCCCTGCCTCCGCCATCGAGGAAGGCAAAAGCCGGCCGCCATTTTGCATTTTTATTGACGCTCCAAATGACCGTGGATTCCCCCTCCTGTCTCTGCCTTCATCTGAGGCGAGAACGCCTTTTCTTGGTTTCAGACTGCCTCTTTCCACACGGATTCCTCTGGTGTAAAAACAAATGGATCTGAAGTTCCTCTGAATAAAACATGAGGTGGCAGAGAGTGAAAAACGGCGGGCTTCGCACGTTTCGTAGCCACACTTGGCTGTGGGGAAATGAATCAAAGTGTCATATCGTTAGGGAAGACGGGGGGAGAACAATTAAAAGCCTCTCGCACCTGAACTGGTTGAACCGCAGGAAGGAAACAGGTAGAGACGCTGTCACCCGCCCGCACGCGCCTCGCGGAGAAGGGATTTGGACGCCCTTACAAGGTCACTGAAAACGATGACTGGACTCTTTCGGGAGTAAAAAGTCAAAACATGCTGATACGGGAACAAATGCGAGGAGACGGCCGCACGGAACCAGAATCTTTACCATCCCTCCTCTGCCACAAGCAGAGCTCAATAATCAACTCCCCCCCCCCCCCCCCAATTATATCAATGCCTCATTTAGAATTATCCCAGCGAATCTAGCAACACCAAAATGCTATCTTTCAGACCAGGTGTACCACATCTAAAAATTGCTTTCGTTCATGGGTATTTTGTTGGCAGTAAACAATGACTGTGTCCTGTCTAGCCTAGTTGTCTGTGGTCCATTCCATCTGTCCACCTGTCTTCGACCTGTCTTTCCATCCGTGGTCTCTTTCGATCAGCTACCTGCCGGTGGTCTGTCCTACCTCCTTGTGTAGGTTCAGCCAGTCTCTCCTTCATCCTTTTGTCAATGTCTTTGAAGCTTTTCATCTTCACATCCCTCTCACTGTCATCCTCTCTTCTGTCTGTCACAGGAGGAAATCGGATCCATTTGTCTGTTTCTAAGGTCATTGAAGGGGGGGGGGGTGCGTCCCTGTTTGTTTGTGTGTGTGGCACTGCCCTGGATAGCTACATCAGGGTCAAACCCACCGATAGGTATACTCTGTGTGCTGTGCTGATTTGGGTAGGTTTTTCTAATCGCTTCTAATTTTGGGGGGGGGGGGATAAATCCCGGCTAAAACCAGCTAAAGGGTGGAATGTATAATAAAGCACGTCTAACTGGGTATGAGTGAGGCTGACGCCAGGCCAAACAGGAGCTAACTACAGGGGGTGGAGACAGGGAGGAGGCAGAGGGCAGACAGGGGGAGGCAGGGTAGCGGCTTGGGTGGGGGGAGGGACAGGAGAGAGACGGGGCAGAGGTCGGGGCAGTTGATGGGAGGCAGAGGTTAGCCATGGGAGAGAGGCAGGCGGGGAGGGGTTTGGGGGGGGGGGGGGGGGCCTCAGTCTTGTTGTTTTTCCACGTGTGATGTTCTCTGTGCAGTCCTTTGCGCCCTCTGCCAGTCTGCGCCCCTCCACCCCCACCCCCCTGAAGCTGCCCCTGTCTACAAACACGCACGGCACGCCACCGCTATTCCCATGAACTCAGCACATTGTCCCGTTACACGCTCCCAGTCCTGCTTATGGGCTTGTTTAGACAAAGGATAACACCGGCTAACACACACACACACGCACACACACACACACACACACACATACACACTAGAACACGCAAGCAAAGCAGATTTTCCATTTCAACACACTTCATGGCGATCCAGCCTAGGCCCAGGGATTGTTGTGATTGGTTAAGACAGTTAGAGGCAGAGAAAGAGAGAGAGAGCGAGACACAGAGAGAGAGATGTGGTGGTTTGAATGTTACAGGAGGAGGATGCTGGTTTTGGGGTGCGTTTTTACGAACCTCAGTATGCTAGACAAAGGTTAGGAGAAGAAGTGAGGGTAGGAGTGGCACCCAGACAGGAAGAAGAAGTAAAAAGTGGGTTAGGGTCCGGGTTAGGGGGCAAGAGATGTGTGCTCTAGAACAGAGGGCAGCAACTAGTTTGGTGGACAAGATGAAAAGACAATGCTTAAAGTCAACCTTTTCACCAGGAACAGGGACCATGTATCGCGTAGAAGATGAAACTACAATAGCATCTCCTGCTGGTGAACACACGCATGCCACTCCAATAGACCTGGGAGCTGACCGACCATTGACAGCCGAAACGGACAAAAACAAAGTGCTACATACATGTTGTCTAAATGTCTTCCTATCAATTTCATTTACTTGAAGCTCTATGTTCATTTGTAAAAAAAATTTCTCTGTTCACCAAAAAAAAAAACAGGGTCTCTCAAGTCTTAATAGTATCGCAAAGTGCCAGTGTTCATGAATGAATCATGATTAAGGAACAATTTGTTGATTTAAGGACCAATTACCCAGATAATTATGCCCTGTAAGAGCTATGCAAATGGAACTAATAATACAGTGCACCTTATAATCTAGTTTGAGCGACCATGGGTGAAAACTTGATTTTGCTTTTGAGATGGAAAGAGGTTTAATGGAAGGAAGGGGTGTGGGGGGTGGGTTAGGGGTAGGGGGGCCGGGGGGCAGGGGGGCAGGGGGGCGGGGGATACAGTCGTACGATCTCTTGACCTTTCTGTTTTCTTCAACAAGCTGGTCCCACACACACTCACACACAGGCACATGCGCGCACACACACACGCACACACACACACACACACACACACACACACACACACACACACACACACACACACACACACACCCTGGTCCTCAGGGTGTTTTTAGCCCTAAGGTTGCCATCTGTACCTGCCTGTTTGGTATTCATTGGGCTTAGCCCTCAATCCCAGCCAAGCCTGCTACCCTCTTAGCTGTTTACAGTGTGAAATGCACGCTTGTGTGTGTGTGTGTGTGTGTGTGTGTGTGCGCATGTTAGATTGTGGTGTGCCACTGACTCCGGGTGGCATCAGTCTAATCTCGCTGTGTGTGGTGAAACAGGCTGCAATGGATGAGAGCCTAGTTGCCTCAAGTGCTCTGAGGATGTGTGTGTGTGTGTGTAGGTGTGTTCGTGAGTGTGTGTCTTGGCGTGTAGGCGTGTGTGTTTGTGAGTTTGTGTCCTAGTGTGTGAGTGTGTGTATGTTCCGTTGCCATGGGGATAGGTTGTCTATGTATCTTCCTTGACTGAGTGTGTTTTGCGTCTCATGTTTCATGCCAGGAAGACGCTGCTGTGAGACTGATGCGAGCAGAGAGTTGGGAGCAGGATTTTAATTAATGTAACATTTTGTGCATCGAATTGCTTCTGGAAGACTTGATGAGCATTTTCATATTCGTTCCTGATTCTGCATTTCTCCGATGATGTTTAAAACTTAATTAACAGATGATCAATAGTGTTTACACTGTAAAACGGCTGGGGCAGATTTTAATTAGAATATCCATACATTATTAATGACATTAGCAAGCTCGGAAATTAAAAGGAGACAACCGTCTCGTTCAATTAAAACAACCGCAGATGGAGAGAAAAGGGGGAGGGAAAAAACGATGAAGAGATGGAGGAGGGAGGAAAGATGGGAGGGAAAGTGACAGCTCTAATCGTCAGCAGCAGGGAGAAGAGTGTCTGTTGAGTCACTTCCTGTTTGAGTCCCTTCACTATCCTGCGGAGGAGGGAGTGGGAGGAATGGGTGACGTTTTTTGAACATGTTTTTTTTTTTTTTACATCCATCCTTAGGGAGTCATTTGGCTGAGCGGTTAGGGAGTCGGAAGGTACCCAGTTTGAACCCTAGCTGTGCCAACATGACGTTGTGTCCTTGGGAAAGGCACTTCACCTTACTCGCCTCAGGGGAGAATATCCCTGTACTTGCTGTATGTCGCTCTGGATAAGAGCGTCTGCTAAATGCCTAAATGTAATGTGTCACACTGCTTGTGCGTCACTCGCGTCGTCGTTTGAGTTGTACCCGAGAATAAAGTGCATCAGGATGAACCTGTGGAAGAAGGTTCTGAACGCACAACTGTACATGAAACTCACTGTCTATGGTGAACGTCTGAATGCGTGTGTGAGCACCTGTGTGCCAATGTGCGTGCAAATGCGTTTACATGTGTGTTTAAGTGCCGTTGCTAGGTAGACTACTGTCCATCCAAGACTCACCTTAAATGTGTAATTTGTTTATCCAAAGCGACTTACAAGAGAGAGCTTTACAAAAGAGCATCGGTCACTAAGCCTAGCAACAATAACTAAGCATAGCAACTCTTGTAAGTCGCTTTGGATAAAAGCATCTGCTAAATGAATGAATGTAAATGTAAGTGTTTATATCAGTGTTGTGTGTAGATATCAAGAGCCCGGATGGCATGACGTCACAGTGAAGGCTAAAGTCATTCACTAACCAGCTGAAAAACACCGAAAAGCAGCATAGGACAGGTAGGTTTAGCACAATCCATTGCACCGACAACAGTTCATACCCATTCCATACGCAGCCCACACTGTTCACAAGCAGCACGGCAAGTCCAAACACTCGCGAGGAGTGAAGTACAGAGCAGTGCTGACAGGGCAAACCCAGTTTTAAGGAGACAAGTGCCCTGAGTGGTAGAGTGTGGTACCAGCTGAGGTAGAGTTGAGGTTATGCTGATCTGCAGAAGTGTCCTAAGCAGCTGTGTATGTGCGCTGGTTTACTGTGAGCTGCTCCACAGTCTAATGGCTGCCGGCGGGAAGGACTCAAAAAGGCTCTTTGTTACACAGAGGCGGGACATGTTTCGTCAGAAAAGTGTTTCGTTTTTACCCACAGCTATGTTGTGGAGAGGGTGGGAGGCCTTGTTAAGAAAAGAACTTTTTCGAAAGGGGTGCAAAACGCTGTTTTAGCGCGACGCCTCCATGGACTTGTGTGCTGGCAGCGAAAGTTATGCTGATTTCGTTCTCTCTGCATGTCTCACTGTTAAACGTCTTCCATTACCGCTGTACTTGACAGCCTTGAACCATTTCAAATCAAGTTACAAGACAAGACTATATGAACAACCCCCTGAAGAGAGAGCTCTTTATTAACAAACGTCTTTGGTCTCGTTTGAATGGGAGGAAGTGGGACGATAGGGAATCCACACCCGCAGTACTGTTTTAATTAGACCCAGAGGAAATGAGTGATCTAGTAATAAAGTGGATCCAATAACCTGAAGGTTACCAACGGTGTGCATGACTAAGGGGCTGTAGAATAAAGCTGACCACAGTTATGATACTAGGGGTCATTCGTCAGAAAGGTAATCTTAGTGTCCCAGCAGACCAAACCAAGAGGGAAGAATGAGACAGTGCAATAGAGAGATACTTTTTTTTTTTTACTTTTAAAGGTAACTTTATTTGGGCAGTCAGAACTGCCAACTAACCAACCAGATCATCAAACAGACGCTCCTTATTCCAGCACACCCAGGTCATGTATCATTACACTTCAAATGCACCCAACAGCTCATGCAGAAAACAAAAACAATCCAAACAAACCAAAACCAAACAATGCCTCCCTATTTACTTAATTGTAACCCCCCCCCCTCCCCATCCACTGTAGACAAGGCACCCCCAACCCCCCACACCTCCATAAACTCCTCCATTTTCCCTACCAGTTTATAATAAGAGAACTCCAATATGCAACTTTGCCTTCACCAGTCCCAGCAACAAGAGAGAGAGAGGGATAGAGAGAGAAAGAGAGAGAAAGAGGGGCAGAGAGAGAAAGAGGGGGAGAGAGAGAACGAGGGGGAGAGAAAGAGGGAGAGAGAGAAAGAGGGGGAGAGAGAGAAAGAGGGAGAGAGAGAGAAAGAGGGGGAGAGACGAAGGGGGAGAGGTTGAGGGAGGGAGAGAAAGAGGGGGAGAGAGAGAAAGAGAGAGGGAGAGCGGGAGAGAGGAGGGGAAGAGAGAGAGGGAGATATAAGGAGAAAGAGGGGGAGAGAGAGGGAGAGAGAGAAAGAGGGGGAAAGGAGAGAGCTACATCCGTTCAATCCATGTTAAAAAACAAATACAATATAGGGACGTTTGGAAAACCATCTTTCACCGACTTTTCCCCCCCGCGTGTGGGTTTGAGCGTGTGTGAAAATAAGTAATTAGATTTTTGTGTCTTACCCCCCTCCTGTGTCTCAGGATGGGGACAAAGCAATTTAGTCTACTGACCTTCCAGTTTCACTTAAGCTTTCAGCCATGAAACACTATCCCTCCCTCCCTCCCTCCCTCCCTCATTCCTCTCCCCCCTTTCTCTTCTCTCCCTCTATCACGCCCATTTTTCCTACCTCCCTCCCTCTGTCTTTCTGTCTCTCTCTGTCTTTCTTTCTCTTTCCGCGTCGTAGCGAGGACATACTGGGACCAGAATAGATACACACAAACACGGGGACACACACGCGCACGCAGACATGGACAAACACAAAGGGAAACACACACACAGACGCATGCACGCTGATCAGTATTGTCTTCACTCATCTCTGGTAATTAAGCCCTCGCCATTGATTCTGGGGACGCTCAGCTCATGTAACCTGAGGCTGGCTCCAGCATATTTCCGTGAGCATGTGGATGGGAGTTTGTGTGTCGCTGTTTCCCTTGGATACACTGATGGGCTCGTTCGCTGTCTGCAGCGGCCCATAAAGGATCAATGGTCGGTCCAATCCTAATTCCTACTATTAAGAACCCCACCATTGTATCTTCCTTGTGGAAAATGCAGTCTAGCCCCTGCGAATCACCCATGCCTACAGGCATGAACGCCCTCAGACACTCTCATGTACGTCTGTGCATGCACACGCATGCAGCGCAAACAAAGATGCACAGTTGTGGTCAAAAGTTTACATACACTAGTGAAGATCATGTATGCCATGGCAATATAGGGTTTTCAATAAACTCTACAACTCTTATTTTTCTGTGATGGAATGATAAGGAGCACATATTTCTTTGTCACAAAAAACATTCATGAAAATTTTTTCTTTTATGAATTTATTATGGGTCTTTTGAAAATGTGACAAAATCTGCTGGGTCAAAAATATACATACTGCAATGTTAATATTTGGTTAAATGTCCCTTGGCCATTTTCACCTCAATTAGGCGCTTTCGGTAGACATCCACAAGCTTCTGGCAAGCTTCTGGTTGAATCTTTGACCACTCCTCCTGACAGAATCGGTGCAGTTCAACTAAATTTGTTGGTTTTCTGAGTCGGACTTGTCTCTTCAGCACAGTCCACATATTCTCTATGGGGTTTAAGTCAGGACTTTGGGAAGGCCACTCTAAGACCTTAATTCTAGCTTGATTTAGCCATTCCTTCACCACTTTTGATGTATGTTTGGGGTCATTGTCCTGTTGGAACACCCAACTACGTCCAAGACCCAACTTTCTGGCTGATGATTTTAGGTTTTCCTGCAGAATTTGGAGGTAGTCTTCCTTCTTCATTATTCCATTTACTTTCTGTAAAGCACCAGTTCCACTGCCAGCAAAACAGGCCCACAGCATAATACTACCACCACCATGTTTGACGGTAGGTATGGTGTTCTTGGGGTGAAAGGCCTCACCTTTTCTCCTCCAAACATATTTCTGGTCATTGTGGCCAAAAAGCTCAATTTTAGTTTCGTCTGACCACAGAACTTTCCTCCAGAAGGCCTTGTCTTTGTCCATGTCATCAGCAGCAAACTTCAGTCGAGCCGTAAGGTGCCGCTTCTGGAGTAATGGCTTCCTTCTTGCACGGCAGCCTCTCAGCCCATGGCGATGTAGAACACGGTTGACTGTGGACACTGACACATGTGTTCCAGCAGCCTCCAACTCATTGCAGACTTGCTTTTTGGTGGTTCTTGGTTGACTCTTGACCAACCTGACCAATTTTCTCTCAGCAGCAAGTGATAGCTTGCGTTTTCTTCCTGATCGTGGCAATGATACAACTGTGCCATGCACTTTATACTTACAAACAATTGTTTGCACAGTTGATCTTGGGACCTGCAACTGCTTTGAAATGGCTCCAAGGGACTTTCCTGACTTGTTCAAGTCAATGATGCGCTTTTTCAGATCCGTGCTGAGCTCCTTAGACTTTCCCATTGTAGTATTTCTGGCTGAGTCTAGTGAATGTGTCAAACAAGCCCTATTTACATGGACTGAAAGAAGTCACCAGCTGGAGTCAATCATAATCACTCGTAAGAAGTTAGGAGGCCATGCCAAAAAGCAAATTGGATTGAAACAACTTTTTCTACATCACCAAATTGGTAATTCAAGGTGCTGTATGTATATTTTTGACCCAGAAGATTTTGACACATTTTCAAAAGACCCATAATAAATTCGTAAAAGGACCATTTTTCATGAATGTTTTCTGTGACAAAGAAATATGTGCTCCTTATCATTCCATCACAGAAAAATAAGAGTTGTAGAGTTTATTGAAAACCCTATATTGCCATGGCATACATGATCTTCACTAGTGTATGTAAACTTTTGACCACAACTGTACGTGCCTGCGCACGCACACACGCGCGCACACCAACACACGCACGCACATTCAAAACAAGCTCAATAAACATCCGTCTGGATCATCAACTTTTCTCTGTCCTTCTGCCTGAGCTTAAGGAGAAAAAGAGTGCGTGTGGGTGTGTGTGATGAGTGCTTATTGAGTGTTTTAGCTGACACGGGAGCTGTGAATGAGGTGAAGGCGGTTAGCGCATACAGCACTTCTGCTGGGCTCGGCTCCTCTTCTTGGGCCTTAACCCCAAACACGACCAGCCTGTCTGAAATCAGGACACGTTTGCAGCAACGAGAAGCCTGACGTGTTTCTCTGTTTACACAATACAGAACTGAAAGCACTTCATGTACTGAAAAGTACACGTTGAGATACAGGCCACTTTGTCTTTTTACCAGGCCGGGACTGGGAGTAAAGAAAATGGCCCTGACATTTTCTGCTCAGACCGGCCAATCACAATCGGAGGCACGTCTGCTGTGCCGGATCATCAGTCCAGGCCTGTCTTTGTATGTTGTATTACACTGTATGTTGTATTGCGCCAGAGCCCAACACACACTCTTCTCCTGTCTGGCTCCCCAATGGTGGAATCAACTCCCCACCTCCATCAGAAACACAGACACCTTCAAAAGAAGGCTCAAAACTCACTTATTCCGATAATTTAATGGCACTTAGAAATAGTATGGTACTTAGAAATATTATCTGAGTATGCTCAAAATTACTTGTCAGTCACCATGCGGTGACTTGCTAGTGTTGTTGCTTTCTTTGTCGTTCGCAACCCTTATGCGTTGTTGCGATTGTTGTGTTATGATTGCATGCTCTTGTAGCCTTTCCCTTGGCACTTATTGGTTCTCACGATGTATGTTTCACAGTCTAAAAGCCCATCGTGTTCGGGGTCTATCACGTTGCTATGCTCAGTGACCGATGCTCTTTTTGTAAAGCTCTCTCTTGTAAGTCGCTTTGGATAAAAGCGTCTGCTAAACGAATACATGTAAATATTAGCGGTCCTGTTGTACACGGCTCCTAAGGCATAGGGGGAGCCTGCACGTGACTGTCACTCACGTGTGTTTGCTTGGCCGTGAGCCTTCGTGCATTTCGTACTTGTGTGTGTGTGTATGTGTGTGTGTGTCGGTGGACGTAATTTGAAGAAGTAAGTTACCGCCAAGGTAACCGATACCAAACTGTAAACAGCGTACGGGAAGTGCTGTAGCTCCAGTCTAGATTTCAAACGCTATCTCTTGGGCTCTGTAATGTTACCTTACTGATGCCATCTCTGGCAAGCTCTCCCCGTCTCATTCTCTGACCGTCTCTTTCGTCCATCCATCTCCTTCTCTCTCTCCCTCCGTCCTCCCCCTTCCCTCCAGCTCTTCTTCTCTTTCTTTTTTTTATCACTCCTCTTGCGCTCCCATGTTTTTTGTAGCGGTCTGTTATACTGTAGATTGTTTAGATCTATAGATAGAAGCTTACAGCGCACAAGCCACAGTGATGATCTAATTCAACTGACAGACTTTAATAAGTATTTTAAAGCTGCTTCTTTTGTTGGGCTCTGTTCCTCTAAATGAGTTTTAGAAGTTTTGGGAGGTCTGGAAAGTTGCCTAATAATTAAACGTGGTTGTTTTTCTGAACAGGCAAATGAAGGATATCTCTGATAGATCCCTGATCACACCACTGACCAATCAGCTCCATTCTTCTCTCTCATCATCTGAAGGCTGGTTCTTCTCATCTCATCTCTCTGAAGATCTCTCCATTTGGGGGACCACAACAGAAAAATACAATTTTCGTTTCCCGGATTGAAAAGAGATTGCGTTTGATTCGGGCTCCTTTAGATCCAGAGCTTTTCGCACAGAGGGGCCCATTCTTGAGGTGGTTCTTTGGCGGCGTTGTTCAGGGGGTCTGGGTGCTGGAGCCTTGGAGGGTTCAGGGGTGAACACCCCCCCCCCCCCCCCCCCCCCCTGAGGCACTGAGCCGAGGCTGGGCACCGAGGGCCTGGGAACACACCCTTCATCATTCTGTCTCTCTCTCTCTCTTTCTCTCCTATCGCTCTCCCCCTATTCCTATCTCGCTCTTCTTATCTCTGTCTCTCTTCCTCTCTCTTCCGTTCTCTCTCTCACTCCCTTTCTCCCTCTGTTCTGGAAGAGAACAGCACAAGGCTTTCAGCGCAGACAGACAGTAGAGGCACGCAGGCAGCCGATAAGAGAGAAACAGCTTGTTGACGCTGAAGCTGTAGTATGCAGCTCCTTTCAGTGTGGGAAAGTTGTCATGCCAAGGGAAGAGAGAGGGCATGGAGATTGAAGAGAGAATAAAACAGACTAACCGTAATGGATTAATTAGTGTTGGCTCTTGTTGAGATTTTGAGCTGGGGTTTTAGCTGGTATTTTTAACACAGAGATTAGAATTTTTCATTAGTGAAACTCAGATTCATTATTTCCTTTGAACTGTCTGTGTAGCCAGCAGGCTCTACGACTATGTGACGTTTGGTGACTTTGAGGCGTCACAGCTGGACTTCTGAAGGGCAGAGAGTGAGTTAAACCTGGAAATACACGAGCCAGCATCCGTCCCAGCCCCAGCCCCCACCCCAGGCCAAAACCCAGCCTCAGCCCCAGCCTAACTTCAAGGGCAACTATAACTAGGTTCTTTTTTTCCATCAGAGCACTTTTCTGCAGTATCAAATTATCCACAGCCCACTGTGTGTGTGTGCATGTCTGTGTGTGTGTGTATCAAAGGCATTTGAACCCAGAAAACAAACAATTTCGAGAGGGAGAATGAGATAGCATCTTTCAGTGCTCAGTGTGTATCGTACCAGAACTGAGAAGTTTGTATTATATTTCATCTTTTTTTTGGCTTGCTTTCTAGCTTTCTGCATATAGGTCAGTTTGATCATCTCTTAATTTTGTGTTCACATAATCTGAATTCCTGCAGGATTTCTAATCAGTGGTTAAGTTAATGACTACTGTGGACTTTTCCGACCTTGATGATGACATCATCATCATATTTTGAAAGGCGAGCGCACGCACGCACATGCAGCCAGACTTCCATACGGATACGCATGCACACTCACGCCAACACACACGTGCACACACTCACGCATATAGGCCTTCACTGTCAAAGCTGAGGAGTTAAGTCCGGCCAATAATCCTCATGTTCTCTGGAGGAGAAGGGATCATGAGTGTGTGTGTCTTTGAGTGTGTGTGCATGTGTCTGCATGGATGTGGTAATGATCAGGTTATTCATGAGCTGGACAAGGGACTATATTTATCGCCAGCTTCTTGTTCTCTCGTCGTATATGCCGTAAAGCCAGCTAGCAACAAGTTACACATATTGATTACGTGCTTTCAAACAATCGATATGACAATCAACAAAAAACAAGGACATAACCATACTCCTTCTAGCCCTCTGCAGCCCCCCCCATGTCACCCTTGCCCCTTCAGCACTCCTAGCCCCCCACCCCCCCACCCCCCCACCCCCCCCACCCCCCCACCCCCCCCCCACGCACACACACAAACAGCCCCAAAACAGCTGAACAGTCCAAGGAGTTTTTCTCAATTGCCAAAACCCAATTTCCTGAAACCTTGCTTCATTTTCTAAAAACATTAAACATTAATCCCTATCTTCAAGCACTATTTGAACTGCTGACTGCTGAATCCTCTTGCAGAATGAAACTTTGGCCTCAAAACAGTTTTACCAGTGCTTAAACTCGCACAGAACTGATTTACCTGTGCTCAAGATCAAACACTGCTCTCAAATCATAATCAAAGTTACCTAAATAATGTACATTATCAAGCAGTCAGTAAACAATACACCAACATTTTTAAAACACATTTTTCAAAACATATAGTTCCTCAGAGAGAAGTACATTTTGACAATTGCTAAAACAAATTTCTTGACACAGTCATCAATGTTCTTAAAACTTGAAGCACCAAATCGAATCTTAAAACTAAATTTCCAAAACCTCTGACTCTTCTGGCAAAATCAAACACTCGCACCAAATCCATTTAACATGTGGTCAAAATCAAAGAACTCTTTCCGATCATAATAAATATATAAACACCATGGCGTAATTATTGCACATTATTGCACATTATTGCGTACATACCCTGATTGAATCTGTACATACCCTGTATATTCCGTCTATACTGTTCATAATATGTATATTCTGAGTATACCCATATTATTATATTCTGTTGTTAATAACTGTTTTGCACTTCTGGTTGGATGCTAACTGTATTTCGTTGCCCTGGACTTGTACCTGTGTAATGACAATAAAGTTGAATCTAATCTAATCTAATCTAATTAAACACAACACAACAAATTGGAGAACACAGCACCCAGGATACTGTATTTAGTCACATGGAAATATGTAAAAAAGAAAAATCCATTCTCTGAATCAAAGTTTCAGTGGCCTAAACCCATTTGTCATATCAGACACTTTTTGGCATATGCATATTTACATTTACATTTATTCATTTAGCAGACGCTTTTATCCAATGCAACTTACAAGAGAGAGCTTTTACAAAGAGCATCAGTCATTGAGCAACGTGATAGACCCCAAATACAGTCGGTTTTTTAGATCGTGAATCATACATCATGAGAACCAATAAGTGCCAAGGGAAGAACTGCAAATGCATAACACAACAATTGTGACCATAAAGCAAGAGATACAACAAACAACACTGGAAAGTCACCATATGGGGACCAACAGATTGTTCTAAAGCACTTTAGATTATGTGAAGTGCCAAACTATTCCTAAGTGCCATTAAATTCTTTAAATAGGTGAGTTTTAAGCCTTCTCTTGAAGGTGAGATGGCAGTCTGTGCTTCTGATGGAGGTGGGGAGATGATTCCACCATTGGGGAGCCAGGCAGTGGAAGAGTTTGTGTTGCGCTCGGGCGCTCTTGAGGGGGGGGTACCACTAGAAGTTTGTCAGCAGATGACCGTAGGTGACGGGTGGGGGTGTAGGGCTGGGGGAGAGAGTTGATATTATCATTCTCTATTATCATTCTCTATTATCTATATCTATTATCATTCTCACATTATCATTCTCTAGAACTTTTTTGCACCTTGATGCTAAAAGTCTAATAACAGAACACCACTCGGGTTCCGATCAGGGGGGCCGTTCTTCCCTATCACCCTTCTCCAGGTATCACTGTCATTTCCCACGTGGGCGTTGAAGTCCCCCAGTAGAACGACGGAGTCCCCAATCGGCGCACTGTTAAGTACGCCTCCCAGAGACTCCAAGAAGGCCGGGTACTCTGCACTGCTGTTCGGCCCGTAGGCTGCTGCAACAGTGAGAGACCTGTCCCCGGCTTTTAGGCGCAGGGACGTGACTCGTTCACCGGTGTAAACTCCAACACGTGGCGACTGAGCTGTGGAGCTATAAGCAAACCCACGCCAGCCCGCTGCCTCTCCCTGTGGGGAACGCCAGAGAAATGAAGAGTCCAGCCTCTCTCAAGGATAATGGTTCCAGAGCCCAAGCTGTGCGTGGAGGCGAGGCCGACTATATCTAGCCGGTAACGCTCGACCTCCCGCACAAACTCGGGCTCCTTCCCCCGCCAGCGTGGTGACATTCCATGTCCCCAGCGCTAGAGACTGTGTGCGCGGCCCTGGTCGTCCGGGCGCCTGCCCCTGACCACCGCCCAAATCACACAGCACCGGCCCCTTACGGTCCTTCCTGCGGGAAGGGGGTCCCACGTCGCCTTTTCGGGCTGGGCCCGGCCGGGTCCCATGGGAAAAGACCCGGCCACCAGGCGCACGCCTGCGAACTCCCACTCTGGGCCTGGCTCCGGAGTGGGGCCCCGGTTTCGCCGATCCGGGCGACGGATTTCGTTCGTGTAGTCATCATAGGGGTTTTCTGAACTGCTCTTGGTCTGGCTAGTCACCTAGGACCTGTTTGCCTTGGGAGACCCTACTAGGGGCATAATGCCCCAGACAACATAGCTCCTAGGATCATCCAAGCACTCAAACCCCTCCACCACGTTAAGGTGGCGATTCACGGAGAGAAACCCAGATTATATATATATATATATATTTTCTACAGGCAATGGAATTGGCGGTGTGAAGTGTTTTCAAGGCTGGTTTCAGAACACCAGAGATTTTTTTACTCCTTCTTTTGTTGTGATAGTTATGATGGTCTTTGGAATATTTTCAAATCAAATGTACAGTATTTGTATAGCCCTCTTTGTATACAAACAATGTCACCGAAGGTTCAGTATGCTCGTAGAACTGACCCTCAGTCAACCTCAAACTTCAAGGAAGATGAGAAAAAGCCATAAAAAGACAGAGGAAGAAAAGAGGAGACAAAATTGAAGAAGCATTGGGATGAGCAATTCATGGAGGGATCCCCTCCTCCAGAGATGGTTGGTGAAAGAGAGATGCGAACACAGGCTGAACATACAGCTGGAAAGTGTCAATGGGTGTGGAAAACATCAAAATCCAGTGTTTCAAAATCCCAAATCAAATGATCATTTTTTGGCTAATGCAATTATAGTATTTATATTTAAAAAATGTATTTACATGTAACTAAATGTGCTGGAGGTATTTTGTTGTGATTTGTCTGAGATTTTGTCTGTGATTGACTAATCATAGGCAACGAAGAACTTTGTTCAGCCAATGGGTTTTAGGGTTTTAGCAATTGAGAAAAACTGTAAAGTAAGAACTTGAACTTGAACTCTGCCACTTTAGTACGCAACACCTTAAATACTTAATCCCCCCGTACCATATATACCCATTCTTCTCTACACTCTCTCACAACAGTTATATTTCCCCCATCTGTACAGCTATTGCCGAATTTGTACTTATTTGTATCTAATTTGTATCTTACATTATATTTTTTATTCTGTTTTATTATGTTGCATATATGTTCTATGTTTGCTCCTTTCTGCCAAAGTGAATTCTGTGTTTGTATATCTTGCATAGCGATTCAAATAGATTCTGATTCAGATTCTGATCGAGTCATCCTGCAGACTCGCGTTTGTGTCTGTCACAGCTGAACCGCACGCTGGTCAGAGAGAAAGTCTCCAAACATCCCAGCAGGGACTAGCGCTTCTCTGGAAAAACACAGAGCAAACTCATCCGTCAACCGCTCACATTGTTTTGCCCTCCGGACACGACGAGCCCGCTCAACTGAAATCATTTGAAAGCACTGCTTCCTGAGTTATAAGTCGAAATGAGGCAAATGCCAATGTGAATCTGTGTGTGCGCGTGTGCTGAGAAGGAATGTTTGCCTGGGTGTTTTTGGAAATTGTTTCATTAAAAAGCTTAAACTCTGATGGTTTGGTTCATGGCAAGCATGATGGGGTGGAAAATGAGAGAGAGCTAGAGAGAAATCGAGAGCGCAAGAACAAGGCGGTTTACTTTGACTGGATTGTGGGAAATTGGAAGACGGTGTTCAAGATGGCGGGGCCGGCATGGTATTAGATACCTAAGCACAAGGTGCAAGAGTAGATGATGGGAAGTGATGATTGCACTGTACTTGACCTTTGTCATTGCCGTCCTTCTCTCTCTCTCTCTCTCTCTCTCTCTCTCTCTCTCTCTCTCTCTCTCTCTGTGATCGCCCTCTCCCTCTATCTCCATCCCTTAATCTTTTTCACTCCCATCAGCTCTCAGTTTTCTCTCTCCTCAACCATTCCTCCAGCTCCCACCTTTCTCTCCTCAACCTCTTCCTCTATCTCCTGATCTCTCTCAACCCCCCTCTCTCGCCGTTTCCCCTCCGCTCATTAATCTTCCCTCCGTTCTCCTTGCTCTCCCGCTCTGCTCCGATTCAATTTTTTGTCCTCGTTCTCCGCCCCTCCCAGCCTTTCCCCTTACTTCACTCCCCTTCTCTCTCTCTTGCTTCCCCTGACCTCTCGATGTGTGCGACAGACACGCTGCACGCAGATAGCCTACTTTCCTTCTGCCCCCCCCAACCCCCCCCCCCCCCCCCCCAGCCCCTGCCGCCCCTTCATTCCCTTCCTCTTCCTGTCCCCGTGCGTTAGCGTCAAGCGACCGAGAAACATACGGTAGCCACAATCATTCTCATCCGCTCCTCTCCTCCATCGCCCTCGTCCCTCTTGTCCAGAAGGCCAGACGTCACAGCCTCCGCTCATCCCGATCCTCCTCCTCCTCCAGGCTTGGCACAAGCAAATTTTTGATGGCGTTTGATCGGCAGCAGCACTCGTAGGAAAGTTCCAAAACTGTGTTGTGCGCGTGATGTGTGCATGTTGTGTGCATGTTGTGTGCGCTGCTAGTTTGTGTACAGCCAGCTGGGTTCAACTGCTCAACGGTGGCATAATGCCCGGCCCTGAGAGAGGGTCTGTGTGTGTGTGTGTGTGTGTGTTTGTGTGATTTACCACAGGAACAGAGGACTGACTATGTTTGTCATGGCAACGGTGGAATTTCAGAGCAAGATGCACTGAAGATACCAACCGAAGCTGAAACCAGTGTATGACCGAAGGTTGATGATACACTCACTCGCACACAAGTAAACGCACAAACAATGTAAACACGCACTCACGCACACAAACCCAATTAGATGCAGAAGATGCATAATTTACACACTCAGGCGTGTCTGCCGATAGGTGTCAGCTTGATATATCCTGCTCTGACAAAGCAACATCTTTCACATTTATACAGAAAGTACATGTGTTGCAGTGTACAGTATACACACACGCAGACACACACAGAGATTTTAACATGCTGAAAAATTGGACTACTGGTTGGTCCAAAGTTGGATCGCAACTCCCAGCTTGCGCAACCCGCCCCCTCCAGAGGATTCAGAACGCAACAGCCCGCCTGGCCTTCAAATCAAATCAAATCAACATTTATTTGTACAGCCCTTTTTACAAGCAATGTCACAGAGGGCTTCACATATGCCCATAGAACTGCCCCTCAACCAACCTAAACCCTCAAGGAAGGCCTTCAATCCACCCAGACCCTCCCATGTCACCCCACTCCTCGTCGCCCTCCACTGGCTTTCCATCATGGCCCGTATCAGATTCAAGACCCTGGTACTGACCTTCTAAGAGGTAAACAGCACTGCACCTGACTACATCAAGTCTCTCCTCCAGCCTTACACCCCCACCCAAAACCTACCGTCTGGTGGTCCCACCTCTCAAGAGCGCCCAGTCCCAGGACAAGCTCTTCTCCTGTCTGGCCTCCCAATGGTGGAATCAACTCCCCAACCTCCATCAGAAACATTGACTCTCTCCCCACCTTCAAAAAAAGGGTCAACACACACATATTCTGGGAGTACAATGGTACTTAGGAATGACTTTCTGGACCTGAAGTTAGTTTCCTCCAGGATGACAATGACTCTTATTAAGGGACTTGTTGCTATTGTTGGTCACTTGTACTCGATTTAAAATGATTGTACTACATATATATATATTATTGTTGCTTGCTTTCCTACAGGTAACATAATCTAATGTTGTTCAGAACTACCTGTCGGTCCCCATATGGTGACTCGCCAGTGTTGTTTTCTTGCTTTATTGTTCACAATCGTTGTGTAATGCTTTTATAGCTCTTCCCTTGGCCCTTATTGGTTCTCACGATGTATGTTTCACGATCTAAAAGCCCACTGTGTTCGGGGTCTATCACGTTGCTATGCTCAGTGACCGATGCTCTTTGTAAAAGCTCTCTCTTGTAAGTCGCTTTGGATAAAAATGTCTGCTAAATGAATAAGCGTAAAAAAAAAAAAAAAAATGTAGGTACACTATTGCACTTTTGAGGTTAATGTTGTTTAATTACAGCTGTTTAACTGCATGCTCTTGTGGTTTTCACAATGTATGCTTCATGTTTTGGCTACCTGCAATGTTTGGGACTCATCTTATTATTATGATCAGTGACCTATGCCCTTTTGTAAAAATGTATCTTGGAAGTCGCTTCGGATAATAGCGTCTGCTGAATGAATAAATGTCAACTGTAAACAAATGACAGTAAAGGCTCCCTCGGTATTCTCCAAGCTAGGTCAACGGCCGAAGTAAGATACAGGTCCATAAACCGCATCTTCCTGTTCTCCCTTCCCGTTGTTCCCTTCCTCGCCCCCCCCCCCCCCCTTCCCCTCACATCCCTGCATCAGTCCCCGGGGGCCAGATCCGGTTGCTTAGGTTACATAAACGGAAAGAAGGCCACATCACGGCGAGCTGTTGCACGTTTGCAACCCCTCGCATGTTTTTTTTCGCGGTTCGGATCGGACGCAGAGGGACTAGAGACCCGAGAATACATTTCTTCAGCCGTCAGTCGCGTCACAAAGGGTTGACGGCGGTAAGATGTGTGTGTGTGTGTGTGTGGGGTGGGGTTAGTTACACTAAAATGGCCTCCTCCCGCACCGCTCAACCCCCACCTCACCCTCCTTTCAGTCCTTCCTGTCAGGAATGTTGAGCCGTGTCCGTTTCAGAGCCTGCGACTGAGTTGGCACGTACTTCCTGTCAAGGCTGCCTCTGGCTCTTCAGAAGAGCCAATCACTCGTGATTGTTTCAATTTCTTCTTAAGCTGCTCCAACACGTGGCTCTATCTATATTCTTGTATGAATTTGCCACTGGTATAATTAGTCGCCGCACACTTCCATCCCTCTGTACAGACTCCCTTTGAATAAAAGTGAATAATATAAGTTATTATCTTTAAAATGATACCAGTTCTTTTTTTTAGGACGGTGGCCAAATTGCTGCGTTGTTTCAACAGCGCACAGAGCTAGGAGGAAGACTATATTTAGTACAAATTGAACCGCTTTCAGTGTCCTCGCTTCCTCGTCTCTCTGGTTCTTTAGGCTCTGCCTCTCCTACTCGTCCTCCTCCTCCATCTCGCCCCTCGTCCTCTCAGCCTCTCCCCTCATCCTCTACTTCTCTCCGCCCTCCTTCTGCTGTCATTTGGGGCATGAAGCAGGAATGATTGAGTCATGCAAATGACAACCTGTCGTTCTTTGCAGCACGAAGTCTCATTATGCAGCCCAACGCGACGCACAGCTGGAGGCCAGAGCTGTGCACCTTCACCTCCGCGAGACGCTATCTGATTTTCTGTGTCTCTCTCTCTTTCCCTCTCTCCCTTTCTCTCTGTTTCTCTCTCTTTCTCTCTGCTCCCTCTGTTTCGCTCTCTCTCTCCCTCTCTTTCTGTCTCTCTCTTTCTCTCTCTCTCTCTCTCTCTCTCTCTCTCTCTCTTTCTCTCTGTTTCTCTCTCTTTCTCTCTCTGCTCCCTCTGTTTCGCTCTCTCTCTCCCTCTCTTTCTGTCTCTCTCTTTCTCTTTCTCTCTCTCTCTCTCTCTCTCTCTCTCTCTCTCTCTCTTTCTCTCTCTCTCTCTCTCTCTCTGCTCCCTCTGTTTCGCTCTCCCTCTCTCTCTGCTCCCTCTGTTTCCCTCTCTCTCTCTCTCGCTCTCTCTCTCTCTTTTTCTCTCTCTCTGCTCCCTCTGTTTCGCTCTCCCTCTCTCTCTGCTCCCTCTGATTCGCTCTCTTCGCACCCATCGGCTGTGTTTTACCATAGCACCATTTCCATTACATCAAATGAACATTTACAGAACGGAGGGGAGACAAACACCTCCGATGTCTTGCTGGATGGTCGGTTCCCAGTCAAACAAGACCTCTTCGACAGATGAGCTTCTTCTCATCTCAACAGCCAATCCCTCGCTATCTCACGCAACCAGACTGCATCAGCGTTAGCTGAACCTTAAGCATACCTCGTTTCGGCTGGAAGCCACTGACCGAAGTCTGGAAGAAAGCCAACTATTTCCCTCTCTTGACCCTCGACCCGTGAGCTGTTCCAAAACTTCCTCCCCACAGACGGGGCTTAGAAGAGGAAGAGCCTGCCTGACTCACAGGTCAGTGTGACTCTCTCCCTCCGCGCACAAGATTAGGATGACCCACCTACACGGCTATTTTTCAGCCTCTCCTCCCCCCCAGTGCATTAGAACAGACAGCAGACCTTGGTTAGGTCAGAGAAGACAAGCGCCTTATTTGTCACAGGGTACCACGTATGAAGCAGACTCGTTAATTATATCGCCCCCAATCAGGAAGCGTGGGATCTGGAGGGTGAGGACAGCCTTGTGGGGGGCGTCACACACACACACACACTGTCACACACCCACACTCACACGCTCTAGCACACGCATACAAATGAAAGCATTCGCACACAGGCACGTACACATGATACATGTATGCACACAAACAAACACGTGGCAGACAGCTTAGTAATTCCCCAGAATGGAGATGTATGCTTCCTGGCCCTGAAGTGCCTGCTGTTGCAGTGTAATTGATGACACTCATTGTGCAGTTTCGATGCTGTTAGTTAGCTCATAAATACCCATAGACCTGCGTCGGAACATAGAAGCCTGGAGACTCACTGACCTGCTGATAGAGGTTATAAGAGAGAGAGAAGAGAGAGAGAGAGAGAGAGAGAGATGGTCTCATACAAAGAAGTTCTTTTTATCATAAGTATGCACCACGATCCATAATTGTGCCCAGACACATGGGCTGTATTGAGCGAGATTTCAATATTTGGAGGATGAGCGAGTTTGCCGTCCTGTTGACACATTCGGGGGGGACCTTGCCGGCTAAGGGAAGGCGGCGGGCGTGGGGATGTGGAGAGGGAATGGGGTGCGTTGCCAAGGGGTGCTGAGGCGCTGAAATGAGGGGGTCTCTGCTGCTGATGTCAGCGTACACACACACACGCACACAAAGCTGACGCAATGCTTCTGCCAACAGGAAGTCATTCAGGGGTCAAGGGTTCAAATGAAAACAGAAAACTGTCACAGGCTGAATAGCTAACGCTCTTTTTTTCCGCCTCGTTTTTTTTTCGCAAACACTTCCTTCCTCCCTATCTCGCTTATCTCCTTCTCTCGTGCTCTGCTTTTGTAATGTCTCACCCCTTTTTCTCTCTTTGTCTCTCTCTCTGTCTCTCTCTCCTTTTTAGATGTGACTTCAATGTCCCCAGGTCCACACATAAGATTGAGAACTGGTACGGTCCAAAGCCTGGTGAGTTTCAGACTTCAAAGTAAGTCTACCATTTACAGATTCTTCCCCATGGTAACATGGACGAGAGTGTTTGTTGTATTTGATTTTTTTGCTGCTTTATTTACTCATGCTCAGCTATAGTGAGAAACGACTGTTGTCTCATGAGAGACAATGTTGTGTGGCGTTTATAGTTCTACACCCTCCCTATGAATCAAATATAAGTCTGCTGTTTTACTTGCTCTTAAAATGAGATATATATATATATTTTAGAGAGTAGTCGACAGGAAAAAAATTGTCAATAGAATATTCATTTAGCCTTGGCTGAATGAACAATGTGAAATAAACAGAGGCCCAACCATGAGATATCAGAGTCGATTTTTTATATATTTCTAAAGCTATTCATATTTAACAAGTATTTCTTCTGTCTAATATGCAAATGTACTCCCTAACCTACATTTTCAAATTTCTTCTGTTTGGTTGCTCTATTAACTTCCCTTGGTGAATTTGTTTCTCTCTTTTGTGTCAATTTATTGTTATTATAAATAAATCATATTTGTTCTATTAAATTGCTACGTCAATTATCATTTAAAAATAGCTGCTAAATAAATGTATTGGTCTGATCATTCCCACTTCACTTATCACAATAGTTTTATACTTCTTTTAAGTTGATCAAAAGACCAGAGTTCTTTTGAACCAATAGATTCGAGGACTTTTGTGGATCAATACATTTTATTAACTTTTACAAATTAAATTCACTTTTTTGTTACTGTGTCATTATTATTCGGTTGTCTCGCAAGGATGTTGAAATTGTCTTTATTTTGCATCTATTATTTAATGATACAAACTTTTATCGGTATAATGGGTACATAATCATAAAATCAATAATTAAAATATGATTCATAACAATACAACCACACTTGGTCAGTTAAGCGGAGTACATCTCACCTGCGGCACTTTGATATGTGCGAGCTTGACAAGGATGAACACAGGGGTGCTCTGTCCATGCATGCAGGGCAGACTTTAATGTCACAATGACCTGCCAGTGTGACTTCCTGTCTGTAGTGTGTGTGTGTGTGTGTGTGGGTGTGTGTGGGTGTGTGTGTGTGTGTGTGTGTGTGTGTGTGTGTGTGTGTGTGTGTGTGTGTGTGTGTGTGTGTGTGGGTGTGTGTGTGTGTGTGTGTGTGTGTGTGTGTGTGTGTGTGTGTGTGTGTGTGTGTGAAGAGGGGATTCAACTTGGGATTCAATGTTGGCCTTCTCTGCACAAGGGCAGTAAAGGGCACGCTGTTAATCATACACACACACTCTCACTCACACTCACTCACTCTCACACACACACTCATTCACTCATTCTCTCTCTCTCTGTCTTACGCACACACAAACTCACCCACTCACTCACTCACCCACACTCACACACACTCACACTCACACACACACACTCTCTCACACACACACACTCACACACGCACGCACACACACACACGTCCTCCTGCCCTCCCTGTGACCCACCCTAGTATGAACGAGTGTGACGGTGTCTGAGATTGCTCTGTGGCCAGTCTCAAAGCTCTGCAGGGGCTCAGCAGAGCATTCAGCCAAGTAATGCTTTCACTCATTCTACTACAATCTACTGTACAACCACACACACACAAATATGCATACACAGACACACATACATATAACATACTGTATTCAGTTCCCCTAAAAGCTGGACAAGAGCAGGAACTCACATACAGGCAGACAGAAACACATGCATGACGTACACACTGAAATACACAAATATCTCTTCCTCATTATGGAACGGAAGAAGAAAAAAGATCCTCTGGGCTAAAATCAGGGATAAGACTGAAATATAAAGCAAAACAGAAACTTGTTGAAATAGTACATATATATATATATATATATATATATGGTTGGTATGGTTGGTATGGTATGGTATGGTATATATATATACAAACATAAAATGTCACGGTTGGGGAATATCACAGCACTGTCATTGTGTGTGAATCTAATTCCTGCTTGTGTGTTGTGCGCTGGTGCATCCTGGGGAATGTTTGCTGTTTCTTCCCTGTCCATCTGTCTTCTTCTCAATCATCTTCTTCCAGAGACGCACTAATGAGAAAACTCCTTCCGATCTGTGAAAAAGGGTTTCTGCTGCCAAACATCAATGTAGACATATTCCTGTCATATCCCGTCTTACACTGGGATGCATAAAAACCATGTTTCATGTGGTCTTGTGCGGTATAATATCATACTGACGTCATATATACTATATGTTTATCAACGTTTGTTTCTTTATCTGAAGAATGACATACCAACCATGGAAATATATATTAATAGAATAGAATTAGAATAGAATAGAAAATCCTTTATTTGTCCCCTGGGGGAGAAATTGCAGTCCACAACAACAGCAGGGTGAAGTACAGCACACAGAGTTGCAGGGTAAAATATACAATAAGAGATACAATATATAAACAAAATAAAAAAATAATCATAAAAAACAATCTTGAGGTCAATATTTATGCCCGTGTGGCTCAAGAGTTGAATGTTTCACTTTGGCCTGGTCAAAGTCTTGCTTTCAGTCCCATTGGGAAGGTGTGGCATCTTGCCTTTTCGTGCCTTTCTTGCCTTTTTTGTGCCACAAGCCTTTTCCAACCAACCAGACCAGAGCAAGCGCTGTGTGCAAAGCCAGAACACTTTTTGCAAGTAATGATGGCTCTACCTATAAAAAAATGTATGGTCTGGTGGCTGAGTGGTTAGGGTGTTGGGTTAGCCATCAGAAGATCGGCAGTTCAATTCCCGGCTAAGGCAATATGATGTTGTGTCCTTGGGCAAGACACTTCACCTTATTTGCCTCAGCGGGAATGTCCCTATACTTACTGTAAGTCGCTTTGGATAAGAGTGTGTGCTAAATGTATGGGGATTCAATGTATTTCCATTTTCAGTTTTCTTAAAATTACTTCCCAGTGTAAAATTGTTGTTGTTCAAAATCAGAATTACTTTGTTATTCCCTTGGTGGAAACTTGTTAGTGTTGTTGCTTTATTGTTCGTGTCCTACAGGTAGACTACTGTCCGTCGGAGACTCACCTTCAATTTGTAAACTATTCGGCTGTATGCTTTTATAGCTCTTCCCTTGGCAATTATTATAGCAATGCTCAGTGATCGATGCTCATTTGTAAAGCTCACTCTTGTAAGTCGCTTTGGATAAAAGCTAAATGAATAAATGTAAAACCTATGACACCTAACAGCAGTATATTGAATTTCAGTGTCAGAAATGTTAGACAGAATGAACATCATGGTGAGATCCTCAAGTCTTACCCAGATTTCTCAGCTTGAAGAGAAGACCCCAGCTGAAGTTTGTACTGGCACCTAGTTCATTCCAGGCTTTTACATTTATTCATTTAGCAGATGCTTTTATCCAAAGCGACTTTCAGCAAGTTCAGGGACATTCTCCCTGAGGCAAGTAGGGTGAAGTGCCTTGCCCAAGGACACAACATCACATAGCCACAGCCAGGGTTCGAACTCACAACCTTCCTCTCATGAGGCCAAACACCTTAACCCGCTGAGCCATCTGACTCCCCTCATAATGAATTTTTCACATTTTAGTCAAAATTCCTATTCTTTTGTCACCTGTTATTTTTCTGTTATTTTTCTGTCTCGAATCAGGCTCAAAATATGCTGATGATCAATTGTGCTGAGAGGTCTTTAACAGACCTTTCCGACGTGTCTTTTTCCTATGCCAATGTCTCTGAGTTGTACAATTAATTCCAGGAGTTGCTTCCAATATGGTGGTTGCATTTCTACTCTGATGTACAGCCAAGTCTCAGCATTCCCTTCCAGAGCAAGCATATAAGAATGAAAAAATGGCAGTCTGGAGAAACTGAGAGGATCAGAGAGAAGTGAGCTTGCCCGGGGATCGACCTAAGTGGTGATTGGTGGCCGTGACATGTTTGGACATGCGCCGTGTAATTGGCCAGTTTCCTTTAGAAGGCGATAATCAGTCGTTGCATGCGCCACAAACACAAGCCACCCACCCGAGACCCGCACACAAAAGGTACCCTTGCATGCTCGCTTGCACACGCACACAGGCATGCATCTTTTCAGAAACCACAGCCCTCAGGCCTGCTAGTACAGGCCTGCTAATACTAATTTCACATATTTGGTCCCCTTTGTTTTGTGCTCTTTGTTTCTTTCCTACCGGAGGATGTAAGGCGGGGGGACGGGGGGGGGACGGGGGGGGGGGGACGGGTGGTTGGGGGGAGGGGGTGGTTGGGGTCGGGAGTGGTTGTGGGCGGGGGGGGGGGGAGTTGTGAGGGGGGGCAGCCATGGGGGCTACGGGTGTTCGAGCCTTGAACACAGCAAGTCAGCTGACAGCATCGTGGAATGAGAGGGGATGGATTCGAATCCTGACGCCCTGCCTCTTAACCTTTTGCTGTGTACGTGCGTGTCCTCTGTGGGGTGTGTCTGTGTGGGTGTGCGCGCGGTGCTTCCTCTCTTTTCGCATTCTCACATCTGCGATAAAAAATGGATGAAAACTCGTTCTGTCGGCTGTGGTGCAATTTCCCTCCGCCAGTCAACTGTGATGGGAGCACTCAGCACAGTGGTGCTCAAGGCTCAAGGTGCGTGAGTTTGCGTGTGTGGGTCTGCGTGTGTGTGCGGTGTGTGTGCTTGTGGGGGGGGGGGGGGGGGGGCGGCGTGTGAGAAGGGGTGTTCTCCGGGGCTGAGGATGAGTCAAGCACATGCGGGGGCATGGCTGGGTCAAACCGGTTTCTGCCAGGTCAGGTAGAGTTCAGCGACTGAGCAGGAAAGCAGCAGACAAACGCTGCTTAGGTAGAGATGCTGTGGTTCATACAAACAAGACCACTGGGGTATGGGGTATTCCCCCCCAACCCTTCTCTCTCTCTCTCTCTCTCTCTCTCTCTTTCTTTCTCTCTCTCTCTCTCTCTCTCTCTGTGCTGAGAAAAAGAGAGCATAGTGTAAAGAAATGTTCTCCATCTTCAAAAGAAACTCCAAATGAAAATGCAACAAAGAACTACCAAACAAAGAGAGCGATGTGGGAACGTTAAGGTTCAGGCAATCCATTCTGAGGAGAAACTAGATTGTCCAGTTTTGAACCCTCATACCTCATGCCAGGTCAGAACATCTCATAACATTTCGATCGTTCTTGACTCTGCTGTTGGACCCTCGGTAGCGTTGACCTTCAGACAGACGGTGTGGTTTGTAGTTATCAGAACATCAGGCGGCCGAGGAGGGGTACGGCCGAGGAAACGACGCGGGCTAGCCGGAGACGGTGACGCGGAGGCGAGCGCAAACGAAAGGACGGAACGAGAAGACAGCGTCACATGAAATATGCATGAGGGCTCTCGTGAAATTCTGATCCAGACGATTTGACTCAAGGTTGACCCGCGTATGACCCCCGTATGTCTGGGAGTGAAAAAACACCCCCACCTTTGGGGGGGGGGGGGGGGGGGGGGGGGGCGAGAGGGGAGCGGTGGAACAGCGAGGAGCTCGAAGGGGGGGGGGGGGGGTCGGAGAACGTTGTTGCCCGCCTGAGTGTTTAAATGTCGTTAGTGCGACACGCACGGCAACACGCACTCGGTGAGGAGGTAGACATCGGTGGCGTGCTCCTGATAGCTCGATGATGTATGCCTGTTCCGCTCTCGTTGTCTTTCGCACTCTCGCTCGTGTACGCAGTGTTTACCGGATACGTGTCATGAACGTGTGCGTAAGAGAGAAGAAGGAAAAACTGAAAGGGAGAGAGGAACAGAGAGGGAGACCATTTTGCGTGCATGTAAATGTGTGGGTGAGAGAGTGTGAGAGAAATACAGAGAAAGAAAGAAAGAAAGAAAAGAAAGATAGTTTGCATGCGTGTCTTTAAGAGACAAAGATAGAGAGACAGAGAGGGAACGTATGTATGTGTGTGTGTGTGTGTGTGTGTGTGTGTGTGTGTGTGTGTGTGTGTGTGTGTGTGCAGCAGCCCTTGGCCTCATTAATAACCCCATGTTGTTGTGCAGGGCTCCTACGGTCCATGGCTGTGTTGTTTTTGTTTGGCCCGGTCAAAGTGATTCCAGGGAGATGGCAGGATCATAAATCTACAGCTTATTCATGAAGCTAACCTGACCTTTACTGAAACACACTGAAAAACAGAAAGCGGGAGGAGAGGGAGAAGGAGGAGGAGAGGAGGAGAAGGAGAGGAGGAGGAGGAGGGAATGAATGAAAGAGAGAGAAGAGGTGAGGGTCAAGTAGAGAGGTGAGTGGACAAAGGGACAGAAGAAAGGGGAAGAGGGGCTGGCGAGGGAGGGAGGGAGGGAGGGAGGGAGGGAGGGAGGGAGAGGAAATAGGAGACAGGAGGTTGGGAGGAGGTGAGAAGGAGGAAATAGAGAGAAAAAGACGGAAAGAGAAAGCGGCTCAAAACAGGAAGAAAGGAAAAGAGTGAGCAGAGGATAATGAGGGGCCCTAAAGGGGACGGAGGGATGAGCCCATGGAAGAGAAAGAACAGGGAGGGTGAGAGAGGGGATGGAGGTGACGGCAAGGTGAGTTAGCACTCCTAGGCGAGCCATGCCAGAGAAATATTGATGGAAAGGTAATGTAGCAAGGGTCTGTGTGTGTGTGGGTGTTTTAGTGTGTGTGTGCACATTCAAAAGTGTGTGTGCTCTGAACAGTCCTCCAGACACCTGCCACCTGTTGAGTTTTTAATGAAGCTGCCATGCTGGGGGGGTTCATTCTGTCCCAGCATGCATTGCATGTGTCTGTGAGCTGCCACTCACTTTGACCAGCTCCATTTACCGAACTTTACAGCTTTTGGTAGAGAGTAAGTTAGTGTGTGTGTGTGTGTGTGTGTGTGTATGTGTGTGTGGGGGGAGGGGCTGCATGAGAGAGACAATGTGAGAATGTGCCTAGGGACCATATGTACAGTATATGCGTGTGTTTACTTATTTGTGTTCATGCGAGAGAGTGTGCAATTCAACGTGTGTGCGTTTCAGTGTGTGCGTTATTGTGCGTGTGAGCAGGGAAGTGTGCGTACACCTATATATCCCCTCGCCTGTCTGAGTTGATTTGTGAGCGCCAACCATGGACTAATAACCCCATACCTTTGGGAGTTTCCTGTCCCATTGGTATTCTGAACCTGTGTGTCCACCCCACCAGAACACCACCATAGGAGGAGGTAAAGAGAGAGAGAGTGTGTGAGAGAGAGAGAGAGAGAGAGAGAGAGAGAGAGAGAGAGAGAGAGAGAGAGAGAGAGAGAGAGAGAGAGAGAGAGAGAGGTAGAAAGAGAGAAGATGGAGGGAAGGAGAGAGAGAAGGAGAGGGAGAGGGAAGGAGAGAGAGAAAGAGGGAGGGAACGATATAGAGAGAGAGGGAGGGAGGGAGGGAGGGAGGGAGGGAGGGAGGGAGGGAGGGAGGGAGGGAGGGAGGGAGGGAGCAAGATGAGAAACCAGGAGTCTGTACTGCCGAAAACAACAGCCCACAGTCTGAAGTACACAGAAACACAGAGATGAAACGACGATCACATGGCCATTTTGTCGTAGAGCTGTTCAGATATGTAACTAGGCAGGTTATTGGTTTTCAAATGAATGCCTGAATATGTTTTTGGTAAACGTTTGAATCTGTTTTTCATCAACGTACAGATTATTTGATGTTTGTGTAGTTAGGAGACACTATGTTTTGGTAAGGATGTTCTATCTGCCTTTTGTCTATGGGTAATGACAGTAATTTGAGGGAATCTGCAGCAATTTGGGAGCTCAAAGGAAAGCCTTTTGGACTGTCAAAGAAAATCAATATAATAGTGGTGCATTGAAAAAAATGAACACACACACACACTCAAAGACACACACAAACACAAACACACCACGCACAGATAGTCCCTGTGCAATTGCAAACTCCACTTTATCCTGCAAGAGTAGAGGAAGGGTTGAAAGGATGGAAGACGTAGAGAGGGAGAAAATAAGAGAATGAGAGAGCGACGTAGAGAGAGAGACAGACAAAGACACGGAGAAAGAGAGAGGGGGAGAGAGAGGGGGAGGGAGAACAATGAAGAGGATGGGAGTGGAAAGGGTGAGAGTGAGACCAAACACTGCTTCTTTGCCTCAGGTAGTTTGCAAACACAGGTTTGAAAACATCCAAAATGTCCACAATTAGAGGAGACCATTTGACTCGAACCTGCCATGACGACATCCAAAGCTTCACCTCAGGGAAGACAAAAGAAACGATGAAAGGAACTGGTCTCTCGTTCTTTATACACCTCTACCTTTACCTGTAGATAATCGATTCATCCCTTTCTCTTTCTCCATCTCTCAGGGTCTCCTCGCTCTGCCACGCACCCTCCCTCTCAATGTCTATGACAATGTGTGTCCTTCTTTCAGTGTACCTAGCTCTCTCTCTTTTCCTCCCCCGTCTCTTGTTTCTTTCTCCCTTTTTTTCTCTCTCACACTAGTTGTCCGTCAGCCTTTCTCTTCTTCATTCCTTTCACTCTCCTCTGCCCTTGTCCCCTGTCCTTCCTGGTTCAGTACGAAGCGTTACTCATTGTCCAAAGCAATAACCTCCCACGGTGCTTCTCAGCAAGAGAGATAATGATTGTGAGAACACGGCAATAAATGTGTTCAGCAAGGCAGCACGCTCAATATCGCCGACCCCCTGCGTAGAAGAGGACACACACACAGAGACGGACACTCACAGACATCCAGACTTCCACAGACCCAGCCCCCCACCCGCCTCCCCCCCCCACCCTCCAGGTACACAGTTTATCTCTTTCCTTTAACACGCACCCACATGGTCAATCGTTACACTCCTTACCTTCCCTCCCGATGGAGCCACAAGCACTGTACCTGTTTTTACCCCCGAAACAACGAAACGCGCCAACATCCCGTGTACGTCGATGTGTTCGAAGTTGTTGCTGCTGTGAAAACACAAGCTGTCACCTTTACTTTCTTTGCGTAGTACGCTGTCCCGTGATTTGGGGTTACCCCGCTCTGACCGCACACCCCCAACCTCAATTCTTGTGCCCTAGCTGGGGGCTGGTCTGAGGCCTTAGCAGACCTGCTGACCATGCCACAGGTCCCACAGCTCTCAAACCTCTCACCAGCCGGACTTAGGGTCATAGAATGGGAGGGGTGAAAGACGTCAGGATTAGATTTTAGGGAAGAAAAGGGAAGGCCCTGACGGACAAGGAGCAAGTTCCCGGTACCTTTCCTCATCCACCTGCCTGGGATGCTGCGCCAATCATGGACCCAAGCCCTGTGGCTGTTTAAACTGATTTTGTGCTGCCTCAGACCCAAGTTGAGCATGGGGTTTGGATGTTTCAACAACCAATGAACTCTCTCTAGATGTGTAGCCTGTGTTCTGTGTCTCTCTTTCACCAACCATCTATGGAGGAGGAAATCCCTCACTGAATTGCTCCTGCCAAGGTTTAAAAAAAAATGTTCTCCCTAGAGTTTTTCTGGGAGTTTTTCCTTGTCTTCCTTGAGGGTTTAGGTTGGTCGAGGGGCAGTTCTGCGGGCATATGTCAAGTCCTATGTGACATTGCTTGTAAAACGGACTATACAAATAAATGTTGATTTGATTTGAGATAGAGGTGAGGAAGACCAAGGGTAGCGAACCAGCCCAGCAAAGGCCTGACATAAGGGGCGGAACAGACGGAGGGAGGATAGACTGGGATTAAGGGAAGATGGAACGGCATGATTTGAGGGAAGGGGGCCGCAGAATGACGAAGGGGAAGGGGATTGTGGAGGGGAAAGGATGAGGGGATTGGATGAAATCGGCGGAGGGATGGAGCGCCCCAAAAAAACCTAGGGGCCATAAAGAGAAGCGAGATGAGAAATAGAGGGGATGACCGATGGAGACGGGAAGGGGAGAGATGGAGAAGCTGAGGAGGATGAACGCGGAGGGAGAGGGGGGGGGGGGGGGGGGGGGAGCCGTAAAGGTTAAGTAGGATTTTTGTAGGATAACTTTTTGATTTGACTCTCCAGGGTTTTAACATGCTCTTGGAGTGCCGTGAGGTTACCTAGGCAACTCAAATACGTTGTCGTCTGATAGAGAGATGCAGTTATCTCTTAGTGGGAGAAAATTCTGGAGCCAGGAGGACAAACTAATCTGCCTCTGATACCGAGGTGTGTGTGTGTGTGTGTGTGTGTGTGTGTGTTCATGTATATTTTGAAGAACCTTCCATCCATCCTAGCGAGAGACGCTCTAAATATAGGAATACCCCGGACGGTTTTGTGAGCGATTAAGATACACATTTCAAATGTCCTTGTACCATGACTCCATACCTCACGGACGCTCTGTAGAGAGTTCTGTTTGGGTGTGGACTGGACCTGAACAACACATGGATGGGTGAGGCTTGTGGACCAGACTGCAGAGCTGTAATCAGCCGGAACATTCTCAGAGAATCCTTTTCACAGGACGAAAGAACAGTTTTAACTTTTACCTTGAGGGAGTTGTGTACTGTCCGCTGTCACAAGTAAGACGTCGTGTCGGATCAAGTGGTTGTCATAGTAATGCAGTCTGAGCTGTTGCCCCCAATAGAGCTCTCAGATATGGTAATATCAAGAATTCATAAAGAGACATGTTTTTTTTGCCATCTTTACCTCTCTTGCCTCCCTTCTCTTAGTTTATCTCCCTCTGCCTCTCTTCTTCTTCCTCATCCTTCTCGCCATTCCTTTCACTCTTTCCCTTTTTCCCTTTTCCCCCCTCTCTCTCTCTCTCTCTCTCTCTCTCTCCCTCCCACACCTTTTATTTCTCTCTCCTCTCTTTCTAAGGCCTATTCACACAGACAGCTCGTTTCTATATAATTACACCCGGCAGAACATTTCTTTTGACACGCAATCTGGCATCATTTGGAATAATTAGACAGTGTGGTTCGTCAGGGTCAGGGCACAGGCAAATACACAGGCAGCCACACTCGCAGCTTGACACGTACCGCACACATTACTCTCCCGCCGACGGCAGCGGCTCCCAGATACATCATCCCAGCTTCTCCCCTCCTCCTATTCGTCATTTCATCGTGTCATTCCGTCCTATGGAGACGTGAATATAGATTGCATCAATATCCCAATATCCTTCCTGCCCCCCCCCCCCCCCCCCGACCCCCCCAAACCCTGTGATCGGAATGCGGAAACGAGGCTCCTCAGAACACACACAGTCGTGCAGCTCCTGTGCGGTTCGCGGCAGCTAGGAGGAAGTGGTCCTGTTCAGCCACGGGGTTCTGAAATTGAAGTCATTTAATATCATTAAGTCAGAGCAACTTACAGAGCAAAGTACAGGGACGTTCCGTCTGAGGCAAGTATTAAGTAGTAAGGTGTAGTGCAGGGGTGGGCGATTCCGATCCCCGAGGGCCGCTGTCCTGAAGGTTTTAGATGTTTCCCTGCTGTAGCACACCTCATTCAAATGAACGGGTTGTTATCAAGCTCTGTGGAAGGCTGATGGCCGTTCATTAGAATCAGGTGTGCCGGAGCAGGGAATTATCTAAAACCTTTTAGGACGGCGGCCCTCGAGGACCGGAATCGCCCACCCCTGCACTACACCCTACTTCCCCGAAGACGCAAGACCTTGTTGGTTTGAACTGGGGTTTGAAGCAGGTACCTTCTGATTACTAGCCCGCCACCCTAACCAGCTGCGCCACATGACTGTGACAGAGAGTTCCTGTTTTCTATCTCCAAAACCTTGGAGGGGAGGGAACGTTCGTGAACGGAGGTGGAGTGGGGTGGAGGTCAGTGAAGGATGGCTTGGTGACCTCTGTCCTGCCAAAGATCAGAGAGTTACGACCGCGGCAGCGATGTGACTCAACACTGCCCTCTTTAGGCAGAGAGATGCAGTGCCAAAATCCGAAGGCAACATACGTCACTGATCTTCTTTCATTTGTTAGTGATGAAGCGCACATGAAGTGTGTGAACTTGTGTGTTTGGTATAGGGGCTGGAGCATTAGTAGTTAAAGTTAGGATGAGGCTTGATTCAACTAACGCTGCCGCAGCCTTATCCTTATCACCAAAATCTCCTACAAGCTCCAACCTTGCCCAACACTTAGCAGAGGTCAAGGTTAGAGGTCTCACTTCACCTATTTCTCCCACTCTGTCTCTCCCTCCCCTCCCACGCTCACACACTCATGTCTAAGTGTGCAGGCTCCATTCATCATGTGGTCTCAGTAGGCCAGAGTGAAAGTGAGAGCGCCCCCTGGCTAATTTAGCCCTCCATGGCATCTGAGGACGGAGAGGGAAGGTCAGGCACAAACACCACAAGGAGAAGGATATTAATAATCGAGCTTCCATGTTTGTGAGTGTGTGTGCGCGCGCCTGTTTATTTTGTGTGCGTACACCAGAGTGCCTTCCCATCCGGTGGCTTGAGTGTCCGAAGAATGGACTACTGTGCGCGTTTAATGGCAATATTTTTCATTCTGTATTTATAGATTTCCTGTCTTTCTGCACAGTGTCCTCTCCTTCTCCCTCACGCTCTCGTGCACGCGCGCACACACGCTCACACGCACACGCGTACGCACGCTCACACAGACACACACATACACTCACTCACACACACTAACTCACTCGCTCACACAGACACACACACTCACTCACTCACACACACTAACTCACTCACTCACTCACTCGCTCACACAGACACACTCACTCACTCACTCAAACACACGCTCACTCACTCACTCGCTCACACAGCCACACACACTCACTCACTCAAACACACGCTCACTCACGCACTCACACAAACGCGCACGCACGTAGCGATGCCTGGTGAGATATGAGCTTTACTCTGGACGCTGTCCGTCTGTCGATACTGTTAAAGCGATCTCATGTTCAACTGTAGGGGAAATGCACCTCTGAAATCCATCCGTTGAGACCATGTGCGTCTGCGAGTGTGTGCATACTTTTGCGTGCGTGCGCATGTGTGTGTGAGAGAGCGTTTGTGTGTCTCCGCGTGTATGAGCGCGTGCATGAGCGCGTGTATGAGCGCGTGCACGAGCGCGTTGCCTCAACACCCGGGGGAACACAGTGGTCGGATGGCGTTGGTACAGCTGAGCTCACAGCTATGATGCCCCATCAAGACATGTCCAGACAAAGATCTGTGCCGTCATCTGCTAGCGTGGCAGGCTTCTATCTTCTGTCCAGCGTTCCATTTAAGACCGAAGACGCTGCTTCGTCAGACCTGACAGGAATAGTTCAGCCTTCGAGCCATCACACGTTATTTGTCTCCTAAGACTAATTAAGAATTAATTTCTGTCAATTAAGACGGGGAATTGATGTAACCTGACACATTAAGTGCTGCCAAGGGCTGTGATGTTCCTCCGGTCTGATAGGCAGGCCTAATACCTTGTCACTTCTACTCTCTTATACTGGTTTTCCTTCCTATGCGACCACCAGCACAGAGAGACTGTTAGAAAGAGAGAGAGACTAAGAGAGAGAGAGAAATCAGAGGTTCATGTGTGGTTGTTTGTTATAAGATTAAAAGTTAAACGAAAAGAGTCAGGTGGCTCAGCGGTTAAGGGGTGGGCTCATGATCAGAAGGTTAAGAGTTCGATTCCCGGCTGTGGCTACATGACGTCGTGTCCTCGGGCAAGGCACTTCACCCTACTTGTCTCAGGGGGGAATGTCCCTGTACTTGCTTTAAGTCCCTCTGGATAAGAGCATCTTCTAAATAACTAAACGTAAAGAGAGTGCTGTATGCTTGTGATGTTCCACAATCATTTGTAAATATTTATATTTCAACTTTATGTTAATGATCCAGTTCTGACGTTGTGACGTACTGTCAAGGCAGTGCTATGGTTCTGTAGTATTCAGTATTTACATTTTATTGTGACCCCACAATTAAATGATTTCACCCACTGGTGAAATAATGAAAACTGAACCAAAAACCAACATAAATATATGCAGAGATGTAGAATCAGAATCGGAAACATAGAACATTACTGTATATGGAACATATATATGTAATATATTATATATATATATATAAAAAAATGTAGTCAACATAACAGACTCAGAATCCACGCTGCTATAGGGCACCAAAATGGCTAACAGCGGCACACACCACACGCACACTATTACAGTGTTATTGTAAAGTGCGAGGAGTGAGCAGTAGTTTATGGGACATTGATCTTCAGTTTCAGAGAAGCATGGTTGTGTGTCGTGTGCGCGTGTTTCCATCTACACAGTTTATGGGGAGGAACATTGTTCCTTGGTCTTAGTTCACCAACCTCTCCAGCACTCAGCCTTCCAACATACAATCCAGAAGGTTCTCCCTGTACATTTCCAACACGCAAACGTCATGTTCGGCACGCACTACTGCCTTCAACATGGTTGCATGGACACGGCCAACATTAACGTTTCTTTTTGCCTGTTTCTCATCGTGGCCTTTCTTTTCGTCACACGCGCACACACACACACACACACACACACACACACGCACGTACACAAAGCGCACACACACTCACACACAGGCGCATCTGTTCTCCTGTACTCGGATATCCTTCTGGTCCTTTTAAAGCCCACCGCAGATGACAAGACACGCAGAGGAAAGAAATGCGCGCGCACACACACACAGACACACACACACACACACAGAACACATGGCACACAGCACAGCTTTAACACTAAGTTGCTCAGACGTGTCTGAAATTCATAAGGAGCCCGTTCGGTGTGAGGCAGCTGCGTGTGAAGGAGCAGCAATGCAGGCTGGGATTTGGTATTCATGGAAACGGACCAAGATCAGCCCTGTCATCTGCGTATTCCGAGCCTTTTCTCCAGCACTTTCCTTTTCATATCGTCTGTCATTCATATTCATAGGAAGTGGGAGTTTCAAGCGCAGCACCAACGCAGATAGACATCCAGGGTGGAACTAACTAGTTCGATATGACCCGATTTACAGTAGCAGACAAACAGAGCAACAACCCAACCTTCTGCACGAGACTGACTTTGAAAAAACACTCTGCATCAAGGCTGTCCAGCCCTACTGTTGGCGAACTGTCCTTCTGTAGGGTTATGCTCCAACCCCAGTTGTAATGTGTATCTTTTGGACCAAGATGGCGGCGCGAGCACACCGTTGTTTTTGTCAACAAGCTTATGATTTGATTAAGGGGCATCTGCTGAATTCGTCTGGGAAAGGGAGTTCATAAGGATGACAGAGTAGCTCTCCGGAAAGAGGTTCTGCACAGCTTGGATCTTTCCCCGCTCCTTGTTCAGGAAAAGGTCACAGTTGGATCACTTTCATGTTGCTGATCTCTCGCTTTACTGTTTCCCCGCCCTTCTCTCTCCAACCCTCCGTCTCCCTCAGTGCTCCATCTTTTTTCCTCACCTCCTGCTCCTCCTCTACTTCTCCTCTCCTCCTTTCCTCATCGCCTTCCTCCCCTCCCCCTCACTCCTCCTCATCCTCCTCTTCTCCTCCTCCCCTCCTCCTCTCCTCTTTTCCTCCTCCTCTCCTCCTCCTCTTCCCCTCCTCTCTTTATCCTCTCATCCTCCTTTCCTCCTCCTCCTCCTCTCCTCCTTTCCTCCTCCTCTTCCCCTCCTCCCATTCTCCTCTTCTCCTCTCTTCATCCCCCTCTCCTCCTTTTCCCCTCCTCTTCCCCTCCTCCCCTTCTCTTCGCCTCCTTTCTCCTCCTCCTCCTCTCCTCCTCCTCTCCTCCCCTTCTCCCTCCTCTCCGCCTTTCCTCCTCCTCCTCTCCTCCTCCTACCCTCCTCCTCCGCTCTACCTGATGGTGCGCAGAAACAGAAAGAGAGAAAGCTAAATCAGCCAGGAGTTCATATCTGCATCTCCTAAGTAATTGTGTTAATACGGGGGCTGATTGCAGCACATCGATCCTAATAGTCTTGGCGATGAAGTGTGAATTCGAATGGTTTCCCTCATAATAAAAAGGCTGGAAGGAGATGATTAAAAGCACACAGTGAGGATGCCGGATTGGCAGTAACAATAACGCTAGCGTTGGCTGGTCGTCGGGGGCTATGCAAATATAGAAGGGGCGGCGAGCAATAGTGCTTCATTCCTCCTTTCTCCTCCCCATCTTTCCCTGCACTCCTTTCTCTTGTCTCCCGCCGCCCTCCCCCTCTCCCCCTTGTCCCGCAGTAAAGGGGCCGTAAACCCTGGAAATGCCCATCTCTGGAAGATTCGGAGCGATTCAGAGGAGTTTTTAATGAGCCCGAGCTTAGTGTCATGACAGGATGGCTAATTGATGGAGAATTAATCCGCCAGCGCTTATGCGTGTGTGTAGCTTGTACATAGTGTGTGTATGTACGTGTGTGCGTGTAATAGTTCAAGCCGTGAAACCTACTGAGGAGGGAGATTTTTAAATGGCAAAATCGATGACTCATTCACTCTGATTTGCGGTTTTGTCTGTTAGGTGTGTGTGTCTGCACGTGTGTGTGTGCAACGTGTGAGAGAGAGCGAGCGAGAGGGAGAAAGAGAGAGGAGAGAGTGAGAGAGAAAGAGGGAAGGAAAGAGAGATTTTATGATGGTGTGGCCCTACCCTGCTCTACCCAGAGTACCCCCCATCTCCTCGTCCGTCCGTCCGTCTGCATGTCTGTCTGAACCCCCTAGTCTGTGTCACTCTGCCGAAGCAAAGTTTGCTGCAGAGACCAAAAAAAGCAGCAGTTTACAATGCATTTATCACCGAGTGTGTGTGTGTGTGTGTGTGTGTGTGTGTGTAAGTGTGCGTACGTGAGCATGTGCACATTAGCACTGCATTAATCAGTGTGCAGCCTGCCGGCTTGTACACCTGTCTGCTCGTTACAGAGCACTGAGACAGATAGAGGCGCTAGATAAAGCATAAATCTTTCTCTCTCTCTCTCTCTCTCTCTCTCTCTCTCTCTCTCTCTCACACACACACACAAACACACACGCACACCATCCGTTAGGAACTCTGAAAACAACCTGTCAGGCAACTTGTCAGACAATACTTCCAGTGTACTTGTGAATAGACCTGGCTGTCCCTGGCTGTGGTACCAGGGTAAACTCCTCTGTGTGGGTACAGTCGATACGTAGATGCGTGCACGTCTGCATGTGTGTGCACGCGCGTGTTTGTGTAAATGCCAAGCCTACAGTAGTGACAATCCTGTCTAATGGATCCCCTCCAGCAAGGTTTCTAAACTGGGTCAAACTGAAAACTGACACTCACACACACCTCCAGACCTACAGGCACACAGACATGCACTCATGAAATGACAAAGTGTGTTCATCTTCCTGAATTTTCCTGATCCTGGGCCGGGGCTGGGGCCGAAGCCGAGGCCGGGGATGGGACTGAGGCCAGGTTCTGGTTCTGATCCTCCCTATGTGTATAGATTTGGGCTTTGTTTTCTGTGCGGCTGATTGAAGCTCCAGCAGCCGCCTTGCTGTTTTGACACTTCTGATGGGAGTGATGGAGGAGCAAGATAGATGAGAAGTCCAGGAGTCAGCAGGTGGGTGATTATATTTGTCGGATATTGTGTACGCATAGTATGCGAGAGGGAAGGAGAGTTGAAAAGAGAAGAGAGGAGAGGGAGAGACCGCTATCTGTATAGCTAATGTAAGTGACTAATCATCCTGCAAGTACATGGTTCCATCGGTGATGCTCTTTTGTAAAGCTCTCTCTTGGAAGTCACTTTGGATAATAATAATAATAAATAACTTATTTATGTGAATGCATAATATCATGCAGTTGTAGATAATGCCACAGCGTATGGCTAGCTTCAGCTTTGGCATGACTGTGCCATCTAGTGTTCAGAAACACACACAACGAGAAGAGCAAATTGCCTGCGGATACAGGACGCGCACAAACTAGGAGTTACGCCACTCTGCAAGCCACACATCCAGTCTGCTCCACGTGGTCTTTAGCCGATCACATTCTTATCTGGGCCATTTAACTGTCCCTCACATATCAACATCTAGATGTTGTACGTAAAGCCAGTGTGACTGTGAGTGTTTTTGTGGTTTTGGTTGTGTGTGTGTGTGTTTGTTGTTTGTGTGTGTGTGTGTGTGTGTGTGTGTGTGTGTGTGTGTGTGTGTGTGTGTGTGTGTGTGTGTGTGTGTGTGTGTGTGTGTGCGTGTGCGTGTGCAGGATTCAGGGAGCGTCTCAGGGAGTGTGTATGATAAGCCTTGTGTCACTAGCCTCTAATCATACTCATGTCCCTTATCAGCTTCTTATCAGGTTCTGGGCCTGGGAATGGTATAAGCTCAGAGGAGAGAGAGAGACTGAGTGAGAAACACAAGAGAGAGAGAGAGAGACAGAGAGAGAAACAGAGAGAGAGAGCGAGAGAGAGGGAAAGTGTAGAACACGGAGAGAGGGACGGAGACACGGAGGACACGGAGAGAGTTAGAGACACAAGAGAGAGAGAATGAACAAGAGAGAGGTAGAGCACTGGGGCGAAAAGGAGAGGAGAAAGGAATGGAGAGCACAAGGGGAAGGATGAAGAGAGATTTAAGGGTCCATTGCACTAAAAGCGTATGGGAAGCCAGCGCTAACCTGAGACGCACTACTCATTTGTACCATGAAAACCAACCTTGTGTTGAAGAATCAGGAAAGTCGGCTTACCACAGTGTGTGCGTGCGTGCGTGCGCGCGTGTGTTTCAGGGTGACAGGGAGTGCTAAGGATGGGTGGTAATTGAATAATGACAGTTAAGCGTCTGATGAATTACCTGTCAGTCCCCTGTCCCTCGTTCTTCCATCATTGTCATCCTCTTCTTTTTCCTTTCTTCCGTTGCGACACAACTTCGGGTGAAATTGTCCCTCGTTCAGCCATTACCTCTGCCAGTCAGCTGAGGGGACGCACACACAGTCTCACACATGAACAACCTCAAGGTTGCAGTATGCAAAAGGTGCATGTCCGTCTGTCTGTCTCTGTCTTAAATATAAACAAATAAATATTAATTTAGCAGATGCTTTTATCCAAAGCGACTTACAGAAAGTACAGGGACAATCCCCCTGAGGCAAGTAGGGTGAAGTTCCTTACCCAAGAACAAAACATAATATAGTCACAGCCGGGAATCAAACTCACAACCTTCCGACGATGAGGCCAATGCTCATGCTCAACCTGCCAATGCTTAACCTGCTGAGCCAAAATGAAGTGAATTACCAAGTTCAAGATGAAATCAACACATTTATTATAGATCTATAAGATGTAGTGTTCTGATACACTCAAGTTGGGCACCTCAGAGGACTGGACAAAGAATACAGGAATCATTCATGGTCACCTCGGTAGTGGCTATGTGATGTTGTGTACTTGGGCAAGGCACTTCATTCTACTCGCCTCAGCGAGAATGTCCCTGTACTTAAAAATGTAAGGCGCTTTGGATAAAAGCGTCTGCTAAATGAGGTATTATTAAGTATGATCACAACTTGAGGGGAAGTAGTCCGATTCACGCCAGAGTCACGGTGCTAGATTGTTTAAGCTTCACATAGCTCCTAGAATAGGCCCTGACGTTCTATGTTATCACAAGTTAATACAGCAGTGTGTATTTGAAACACTATTACATGTGGGAGTCATGTGGCGCCGTCGGTTAGGGTGTCGAGCTAGTAATCAGAAGGTCCCTGGTTTGAACCCAGGCTGTGTCAACATGATGTTGTGTCCTCTGGCAAGGCACTTCACCCTACTTGCCTCAGGGGGAATGTCCCTGTTTGTGCTGTAAGTCGCTCTGGATAAGTGTCTGCTAAAAGACTAAATGTAAATGGAATGAGCCTTCCAAACCGTATCCAAGTAATGAATAAAAAATGTGTTCATGTTAAAGATAGATCTCCTCAGTCTCAATGCCAGTCTGTCTGTTAGCCTCTTCAGACATTCTCTTCATTCAGCAGGACTGGGACCACCAAGGCTGCTGTTCTGGGATTCCCGCCTTCCCCTCCACACCTGAGTGAACAAACCTCTCTATACCTCCATTTTCCACACTTCCATCCCTCTCGTTTCCCCTCCCATCCAACTCTCTACCACGCCGTCATGTCTGACTATGGAACCTGATATGTACGCAGAGGGAGAAACAGGTGTACTGTGTCAGAGAGACAGACTGTTTCAGAGAGACAGACTGTGGGTCTGATACACAGACTGCGTCAGAGAGACCGGCTGTTTCCGATAGACAGACTGTGTCAGAGAGACAGACTGTTTCCGATAGACAGACTGTGTCAGAGAGACAGACTGTTTCAGAGAGACAGAATGTGCGTCTGATACAGACTGTGTGTCAGAGAGACAGACAGTGTCTGAGAGACAGACTGTGTCAGATAGACCGGGTATCAGAGATAGACTGTGTCTGAGAGACAGTCTGTTTCAGAGAGACAGACTGTGTGTCAAAGAGACATACTGTGTCAGATAGACAGTGCGTCACAGACAGATTGTGTGTCAGATAGACAGACTGTGTGTCTGAATGACAGACTGTGTGTCAGATAGACTGTGTCAGAAAGACAGATTGTGTAACATAGAGACAGATTGTGTATCAGAGAGACAGATTGTGTATCAGAGAGACAGACTGGGGCAGAGACAGGCTGTGTGTCAAATCGACAGACTGCGTCAGATAGACAGACCGTGTGTCAGATACACAGACAGTGTCAGAGACAGACTGTGTATCAAAGACACAGACTGTGTCAGATAGACAGACTGTTTCAGATTGACAGACAGCAAACCATGACAAAGAGGGGGAAAAGACAGAGACAGGCGGAGAGAGAGTGAGAAATATAGGGAGAATTTTAGGGATGATAAAAAGAGAAAGGGCGATGGAAATAAGGAGGAAAAAGGAAGGAGGGTTTCTATTTCCTTCCAGATGATTCTTCTGTATTTCCCATTTGGGGATGGAAAGCTGACCTAGCAGCTGTTCTGAGACATGCAACAGACTTTGGGCATTTTATCATCATGTGTTTAATTGGTTGGAAAGAGTGTAGGTGGCACTACAAACTCAAGCAGGTGAATAATATTTACACACAGGCTTTTAGAACAGTATTTCAACCTTGTTAACAGTTAGTACCTCCAAAGCATCAATGGTAACACTAACCACCCAAGATGTGCAGAGCAGACACATTCAATTATAAATTCATCTTAATTCAGTTAAATTCAGATTTATAGATTAAGATGACATTTTGAATTAAATTTAGTTTCCGATTCAGATTTGGAGCCAGATGAGCCAACCTTTCCTCACACCATGAACAAGCCTGTGCTCTGACTCACAATTATTGTTGTTGATGCAGTTAAACAAAATGTGCTTTTCATGAATACAACACGTCTGCAAAACACGTTTGACGATACTTGGTGGACAGAAACTTGATAGATATCGCTGTTTCTCCAACTAGATGGAGGGCAATTACGGAACAAAACAGTCGTAATTGCTTTAATTTGAGGAGGAATCAGCCTCTATCGATCATCCGTTTCTGCCGTTATGGATTTAAAAAGAATTATGTGGTTGTCGGAAAATGAATCTGCTCCACATCCTTCGTTTTGGATGTTTTTGCTTGTCTGATGCCCAGTGACTTTCTCTAAGATCGAGATCCCAGCTGATGTCTGAAACTACGGCCAGCTGTACGGAACATTACCCGGAACATTACCCATTACCCTCAATTACAAACCACTTACATACACTCTTGCTATTGGACAGGAACAACACAAGTTGGACAGTTGTCGAAAAAAAGAAAGAAAGAAGAAAGTAAGCATTACAGTACACGATTTCAGACGTCAAGTAAATATACTGTATTCCGAACGAGCACCTTCTTAATCGATGTGTTGGCAGAGAGACACGGTCTTCGTTTGCAACATGGATGGTACAGCAGCCCTACTTCTCCTACACTTTACATCAGGGGAAGGCCACCTTTAGATGTTTTAGATGTTTCTCTGCTCTGGCACACCAGATTCAAAGAGAGGGTCGTTATGAGGCTTCCGTGGAGCTCGATAACGACCCATTCATTAGTCAGGTTTGCTAAAGCAGGGAAACATCTGAAACCTTCAGGACAGTGGCTTTCGAGGACCAGGTTGTCTACCTCTACTTTACATTTTGCATTTACAGGGATTGAAAATGGGGGTGTAAAATGTATTTGATGTAATTCCACATTTTGGAAGCGTGTGCATTTTGGATCAGCTCAGGGCTCTGGTTCATCCCTCCTTAATCCTAGCCTACAGAGGGGCGGGGGTGGGCAAAATCTTAGACTGGTACCCTGTTAGTAGTTAGGAAGAACCGCAGCCCTTATCCTCCCCCCAAAACCCTCCTGCTACTGTGTGGACTAACTGCCTGGGCTGGCACAATGTGCCCTACGCCAACCGAGAGAATCTGTTACACACACACACACACACACATACACACACAAAACTAACTCTGCCAGTCTGGCCAACATTAGGCAGAGGCATGAGAAATATCACTGCAAACACGGACGGCTGTAAAAGGCCTGGGGAAAAAGACATGTACTCAAAAAGCCACCATTACATAGATAGAAGCAGGGAGAGAGGGGCAGTCAAAACGGAAGGCTCCGGCCAGATCAACAGAGGGATCAGGAGGAAAGACAGGATGAGGTGGGGTGAAGACAGAGGGGAGAATAGGTAGACCGGGAGGGAGGAGGAGGAGGCAGAGATGGATGTTCCTCGTAGTCCTCAGTGAGATCAGCACAAACCTGGTGGATGAAATAGAGTGTTATTAGGATCAAATACAACCCCCCCCCCCCCCCCCCCCCCCCCCAACACACACACTCTCTCTCACACACACAAACACTTACCCTCGCACTCAAAAGCTTGCAGCACGGTGGTGTAGGTGGGGCCCAGCCATGAGCTGTAGCTGCCCAGAACCCTCAAAAGATGCTTGGTGGAGTCGCTGAAGAGAACATCTGATTGGCCGTAGCCTACTGAACTGAACAGGTTGAACCCCTCAGTGGTATTCCCAAATGCATTCTACAGGAGGGAGAGAAAAAAAATAGAGAGGGAGGCAGAGAGAGAGGGAGTAAAGGGAGAGAAAAAGATGGAGTGAGAGAAGGAGAGAGGGGGAGATTAAAAGAACAGCGTGAGCAAGGAAGATAGAGAGATGTCATGGGTGTGTGTCTCTGTGTGTGTGTGTCTCTGTGTGTGTGTGTGTGTGTCTGTGTGTGTGTGCATCTGTGTGTGTGTCCTGCTGGGGGCCAGGGATCTGTGTTGAGCGTTCATTACACGTGCAGGTGAAGCCAGCAGGACACATCAGTCACGCTGACGTCTCCCACGCAGTCCGTCAGAGCCTCGGTAAGCAAGATCGATAGCTTTTTGGGCGTTATGGAGTATTTCACTTGAAATGTGTGTGTTCTGCACTCCTTTCCACAGACACGTGGTGTTGATCGATGGGATGAACGCCACACTCACAGGAGAACACACACACAGCCGAATACACACTCTCTTTTCTCTCACTTTCCTCAAGCCACTCATTCTCTCTCTTTTTCAAAGACATGGTGCCCTACCTGTAGGCGCTCCAGAAACTTCCAGACCCGGCACTTGTCCTCCATGCGGACCACAACCCCGTTGCCGGGCACCGCGGCCAGGTGACATTTCTCATGCTCGTGAAGCCCCGCCTCCCCGCCGTCCGGACACAGCAGCTTCAAGTCCTCCAGCTCCAGGTCTGTGGCCCAAGATTCCATGTTTTTACCTGCATAGAAAACCGTAGAAGAAGAAACAGACTCAGTTAAGTAAAAGGAAACCAGGGCTACCGCTACAAATACTGGCACGACTCATGTGGGTTTAGCTTCTGTGCATCTGTGCAACTCTTAGCGTCTATCTCTTATTGTGAAATATCTAACAACATTAAGCTGCTTAGGTCTGGTGGGGGCTATGGGATTGGACCAAGTCTGAGGCATAGGGTCTGGTTCTGGTTGTGGTCTGGCATGGTTGTAGGGCCTAGACTAGATATCCTTCCCTATCCCCAGGCCTGCTGGTTTCTCTCTGAGCTCCAGAACCAGGCTGGCAGGGTTCTCTCTGAGTTTCAGAACCAGGTCAAATAAATTCTCTCTGAGTTCCAGAACCTGGTCATTTGGTTTTACTCTGAGCTCCAGAACCAGACCTGCTGGTTTCTCTCTGAGTTCCAGAACCTGGTCATTTGGTTTTACTCTGAGCTCCAGAACCAGACATGCTGGTTTCTCTCTGAGTTCCAGAACCTGGTCATTTGGTTTTACTCTGAGCTCCAGAACCAGACATGCTGGTTTCTCTCTGAGTTCCGACCTCCATAAAGCTGCTCTCTCTCAGCTGCAGCCCAGGAGTGTCTGTAGCGTGACCATGATAATGATCACCATTCATTTTGGATGTTGCCTGAAGCGAAATAACAGATGCACAGAACAACGAATCAGGATACTCGGTCTGTGAAGTGCTTTCCCTCTCACACTTTGCACTACCACATCCTCCTCAACACACGCAAACGCACTCACACCCAATAGGATGCCATTTGAGATTGTTGCGTTCTGAGACCCTCTAACAGAAAGTGCACGACGGACCCCTAGTGTCTCCAGGAGGAACAGCGGGATTAACGTTGCATTCCTGAGGATTATTTCAACAGTAGGGCTTTTAAAACCAAGATTAATCGGATGAATCTGTAACATTATCTGGTTTCGATCGAACCCCAGGGGTTAGGTTAGTCAGTCTCGGGTTCAGCGGAGGTCAAGACACACATCCAACTCATATGATTCGTGATGACGCGACCAATTAAGAGGGGTTTGGTGAATGCGCATATGAAACTGGTGGGGTTCAGTACCTCCAACAAGGTTAAGAACCACTGTTGTAAGGTGTTCGGCAGGAAACTGTCACGTACCGTCCATGTTGTCGAACACTGTCGTCTCTTTCACAAAGGCCACATCTCCCAGATTCTCAGCCACGCACCTTAGACAAGAGAAAAAAAACATCAAAACTGTCACAGAACAGAGAACGAGCGTTGGCGTGAAAGAGATTGCGAAGCACAGAGCGACGTTCATACAGAGTGTGAGAGAGAGCGTGAGAGAGGGAGAAGAGAGAGAGAAGACGGATGAAGAGAGAGAGAGAGTTGCTCTACCTGAGGGCTCCAGCCTCCCCGTAGTGTCTCTCCCGATGGTTGTTGGCACAGATGTGCCGTTCATTCTCGTCTCCTATGCAGGCCTCACACAGGTTCTTCGGGTTGTTGCCCCTCGGGTCATGCTCGGCGTCCTTCACCCCCGGCACGCAGCTGTAGCCAAAGAAATCCCCCACGGCTTGGTGGGGGGAGGAAGGGGGGGGGGGGGGGGGGGGGGGGGGGGTCGAAGGACGTTGACGATGTGAACCGCCGTTTTATTAATGCCTCGCCACCCCCCCCCCCCCTCGTCCTCCTTCCTTCCACCTACGTCACCCCTTCCCCCCTCTCGGCCCCTTCGACCCCACCACCCTACCCCCCCCCCCCCCCCCCCCCCCCCCCCAGCCTGCTCACCTCTGGGGAAGTTGCACTGCTCCCCCACGCTGATCTGGGAGGTGTTGACCAAGAAGCCGATGGGCACGGTCCAGCCCACCGTGGTGCGTATCCCCGGGTGACAGGAGCTGCGCTCGTGCATCTCCAGCAGGGACAGGTCGCTGGAGGAGCGGCGCGCCAACGCCACCACGTAGTAACTGATCCCGTCTGGGGGTGAGGGGGACGGGGGTCAGGATGGGGGGACGGGTGGGTGTTGGAAGGTGGGGGGACCAGAGAGGATGAGAAGCGAAGAAGGGGGGGGGGGGGTGAAGGAGGTCTCCCACTTCTGCCCTACTCACCAACTTCGTCGTCAGACTCCCCTGCGGCCAGCTCCAGGCCATGGCAGAAGCCGGCCGTGTAGATGTCGTCGGCAAACATGGAGGCAGCGTCCGCTATACCATTCTGAGAGAACCCATAGAAGAAGTTATTCATCGATTATGTTGTTTTGTGCGTGCCAGTTAGCGGACTGTAGCTTGTACATGCAGTAAACAACTCCAATCAATTGATCGTCAGCAGAGTCTATACTAAAAACCACCAGTACCAGAGACAAGAGCTGCACGGTTTCCCTGGAAGTATAGCGACATCATCGTCCCTCTTTTGTTCTACCACTGAATTGAACCTACCTGCTCTCCTCGCCCAGGCCTCCAGGTCTCCCATCTCTTACCTTGATTCTCAGCATGCAGTCGCTGGGGCTGTCGGCACGGTGGCACAGCAGGGTTCCGTGGATGTTCTGCGCTGTGGCATTTCCGGATAAATCCAGACACTTCTGCTCCTCAGCATCCGAGACCACACACCAGGAGACTAGGGATGGGAAGATAAAAGGGTTTAGGAAACACAACGGTGGGTTGAGGTGTTTCTCAGTGTCTTTGTGAATAGGGAAAGGCATACTAAAATCCCTCACAGTGCCGCATCTTAGATGTCTTGAAATAACAATTCACGATTCTATTCGTTTTTAGTATATACAGTAAGGTCAATAAATATATCATCACCCTGTGATTTTTCAAGTTCTCTCACAAACATGGATTGGAAAAAATAAATTTGCAGGGGTATTTCCACGGTGAAAGACAGAATTCTAAAATAAATCCAGAAATCACATTGTACGATTTTTTTCTTTTTACTATTTATTTGTATATTACTGTGTCAAATAAGTATTTGATCACTTGCTTATCAGACAGATTTCTGACCTGCAAAGACCCCGCTGTTCTGCTTTTAAATAGTCCAACTATACTCAGCTCATGATTTGAAATTAGTAGACTTGTTTATGGGCAAAACCAAAGAGCTGTCAAAAGACACAAGAGACAAAATTGTAGACCTTCAAAAAACTGTTACAGCAATTTTTAGAAAATGGAAGAGGTTAATGATGACTGTCAATGTCAGTTGGACTGGGGCCCCACACAAGATCTCACCTTGTGGGGTATCAATGATGCTAAGGAAGGTGAAGAATCAGCCCAGGACTGCTGGTGCAGGGAGCAGCTGGTCAATGATCTGAAGAGAGCTGGGACCACCGTTTCTAAGGCTACTATCAATAATATATTAAAACGTCATGGTCTAAAATAATGGATGCACGGTTCCCCTGCTGAAGTCAGCCCATGTCAAGGCTCGTCTGAAGTTTGCTAATCTGAATGATCTGAATGAGGAGTCATGGGAGAAATTCATGTGTTGAGACTAAAATATAACTTTTTGGTCTTAACTCCATTCGTTGTGTTTGGAGGAGGAAGAAGTAGGAGTATCATCCCAAGAACACCATACCTACAGTGAAGCATGATGGTGGAAGCATCATGCCCTGCGGGTGTTTTTCTGCACAGGGGATAGGACACCTGCACTGTATTAAGGAGAGGATGAACGGGGCCCTGTATTGTGAGGCAAAAACCTCCTTCCATCAGTCAGAGCGTTGAAGATGGGTCGTGGCTGACAACGACATGACAACGACCTGAAGCACACAGCCAAGAAAACCAAGGAGTGGCTCCGTAGGAAGCATATCAAGGTTCTGGAGTGGCCGAACCAGTCTCCTGATCCAATAGAAAATCTTTAGAGGGATCTGAAACTCTGTGTTGCTCAGCAACAGCCCCGAATTCTGACAGATCTAGAGAAGATCTGTATGGAGGAATGGGCAAGAATCCATGCTGCAGTGTGTGTCAACCTAGTGAAGAACTACAGGAACTGTTTGACCTCTGTAATTGTTAACAAACAGTTCTGTACCAAATATTGAAATACTTATTTGACACAGTAATATACACATAAAAAGATCGTACAATGTGATTTCTAGATAATAATTTGGGGATTCTGTCTCTCACAGTGGGAATGCACCTACGATGAAAATTTTAGACCCCCCCCTAAGTGGGAAATTTTTAGACCCCTCCTAAGTTGAAGAACTTGCAAAATCACAGGGTGATCAAGTACTTATTGACCTCACTGTATATATATATATATATATGAAACAATAGGAAGTAATGCAATAGAATTCCAAGAAAGGTCAAAGTTAAGTCGGTGTCGAAGTTAGGAGACCATGGAAAGTGCAAAAAAGTATCTCCCTAATCCAAAAAGAGTCCATGTGCTGTATATGCCTAGAATAGTTCCAAAGCAGTAACAGTACCCAAAACCTCTCAGATATTCATACCTGTGTTTTCCTGTGTGGAGATATGGGCGAGTGTGAGGAGGAGAAGAGGCAGAGCCAGCCGTCTTCCTGGATGCTCCATGTCGACTGTGAGGGAGATCTCGCCGATTCTGGTTACGCTCACTCTATACAGCACGCTGCGAAAACCAAGGTCGGCCAAGAAGAAAAAAAAACACTCACATAATCCCCCTCTTATAGCCCAGACTGATACCCTGGGATAGATAGAGAGAGGGAGGGGGAGGGGGAGGGAGAGAGAGAGAGAGAGAGAGAGAGAGAGAGAGAGAGAGAGAGAGAGAGAGAAGGACAGGGGGGTGGGGAGGGGTAAAGTTGGGGGTCTGGACCGAAGAAACCATTTCATTCTTCAGCTCTACCCCACCCCATTCACTTTGGCCAGGGGTAGATTATCCCTCTCGATCTCCTGATAGCTGTCTGATGTTTCGCTCTTTATTATCCACAGAGATTGAGAAGGAGAGAGGTCAGTTGCTGCTGGTGATGGGGAGCAGTAAATAGAAAGACATTGATTGAGTGAGAGAGAGTGTGTGTGTGTGTGTGTGTGTATGAGAGAGAGAGAGAGAGAGAGAGAGAGAGAGAGAGAGAGAGAGAGAGAGAGAGAGAGAGAGAATGCTAGAAAAAGAGAGACGTAGCAGTAGAGAGACCAGACACGTGGGTTCTGAGCACTCTGGGTTCACCTGGCAGAGAGAGTAGCACGGAGCTGAGATCTTTAATTAAAAAGCTCCAAACAATATGGCTCTGTGTCGGAGTTGTGTTCGGTGAGAATGGATACCCCGCAGACTCCTGTGCCGGCCTGGCTCAGCTTAAAGCTTTGCAAGCAGGACAAACAGCCCTGTCTTTAGTTCACCTGCATGGTACCTAGTCAAGGACATCAGATCATGTAACCGCTTTAGCTCTCTCCTACACGCACGCATGCACGGATGTGTGCACGTACACACAGGAAGGCATGCATGAGGCTCTTTTTCTCATTCGCATACACACACTAGACCCATATATCATGAAACTATATACCATCGGTTCACAAGGGTGGCTTTAACTACATAGAAATCACCAATTTGGGTCCAGCAATGTTCCATCCATCCATTCCCCCCCCCCCCCCCCCCCCACACACACACACACACTCTGTCAGACTTGGTGAGTTAGATAATAAGGTCTTTCACTATACCTCTGTCTCTGACCCCACAACTAATGTCAGCAAGCAGACATTATGGAGGCCCTCTGAATCACACTATGACCACAAATAGGAGAGGAACACGAGAAATGGACACAGTATACCTCCCAACCTCGTATCATTTCATAATATATCTAAGAAAGGGATTGTCTGCTGATCTCTGCGTTGATCGGCAAATCATTTGATTAAAATGATACTCAAACGCACAAGTTGTTGCAAACGGAAAGTTGTTGGAGAGCTTGCAGTGCCCCATAATGCCTTTTGACATGTGCCAATGACTTTACCACTTAGCTACAAGGGCCATTCCCCATAATGCCTTCTTGGATCGACACCGCTCCAGTGTCGTCATGTCGTTGCTGCCCGCTGCTCTTCCCCCGTAACACCGCGAAGCAGTGACTGTGGGCGGACTGGGCTCCTTTTGCTTCTCATCTACAAAGCAACCAAACCTGCTAACGAAAATGAACACGACCTAACACGTTTATATTATAACATGTGTTAGATATTCATATACGTGTATTTCCAGGTAAGAAGCTGTCGACATTTTGTCGAGTATTTGTGGACGAAGTAGCCAGCTAGTTAGAACCAGCTAGCTAGCCAAGACTCAGAACAGACATGTCCGACCCTGGCGCCTGGTAGGCGGCAGTAAATAGGCAATAAAACCGCTTATTGGCCTGCTTGCTAGCTACCTAACTAGTTATCAACAGACACAGCAAATTTCGCGCTGCAACCCTTCTATTTAACATTTGGCATGTACAGTGGTGTTTAGTTGGTTATGCATGTTGTTAGCTAAAACATTGGGTACAACTGCTAGCTAGTTTTACTATATGTTATTTGCAATGCTAGCTTGCGTTTAAAACAAGAATGATAATGTGGCCACATTGAATAACTATATCTAGTTTATATAGCTTCTTTGTCTAATAGGTCAGGGACACCGTTCATTACGCTGGCATGGTTTAGTATTTTTAGTAGCGTTAGCTCGTTAGTTATATAGTATTCTATTGTTGGTTGTGCTTTCAGCGTGTTCAGTAAAGTCGGGCAGGCGATGTTTGAGGATACTGGCAAACCATAGCACCAACCCATCATCACTACAAGTAAGACTCGATTTTTGTTTTACAGCTACGTGGGTTGTTATGGGTTTTAATTAACTGTTCAAAACATAGACTGACTGACTAACAGCCCTTACTGGATATGATCGAAGTTTTGTCCCTGGCACACCAAGGGAAATGTGATTATACAGTTGTGGTCAAAAGTTTACATACACTAGTGAAGATCATGTATGCCATGGCAATATAGGGTTTTCAATAAACTCTACAACTCTTATTTTTCTGTGATGGAATGATAAGGAGCACATATTTCTTTGTCACAAAAAACATTCATGAAATTTTTTTATTTTATGAATTTATTATGGGTCTTTTGAAAATGTGACAAAATCTGCTGGGTCAAAAATATACATACAGCAATGTTAATATTTGGTTAAATGTCCCTTGGCCATTTTCACCTCAATTAGGCGTTTTCGGTAGACATCCACAAGCTTCTGGCAAGCTTCTGGTTGAATCTTTGACCACTCCTCCTGACAGAATCGGTGCAGTTCAACTAAATTTGTTGGTTTTCTGAGTCGGACTTGTCTCTTCAGCACAGTCCACATATTCTCTATGGGGTTTAAGTCAGGACTTTGGGAAGGCCACTCTAAGACCTTAATTCTAGCTTGATTTAGCCATTCCTTCACCACTTTTGATGTATGTTTGGGGTCATTGTCCTGTTGGAACACCCAACTACGTCCAAGACCCAACTTTCTGGCTGATGATTTTAGGTTTTCCTGCAGAATTTGGAGGTAGTCTTCCTTCTTCATTATTCCATTTACTTTCTGTAAAGCACCAGTTCCACTGCCAGCAAAACAGGCCCACAGCATAATACTACCACCACCATGTTTGACGGTAGGTATGGTGTTCTTGGGGTGAAAGGCCTCACCTTTTCTCCTCCAAACATATTTCTGGTCATTGTGGCCAAAAAGCTCAATTTTTGTTTCGTCTGACCACAGAACTTTCCTCCAGAAGGCCTTGTCTTTGTCCATGTGATCAGCAGCAAACTTCAGTCGAGCCGTAAGGTGCCGCTTCTGGAGTAATGGCTTCCTTCTTGCACGGCAGCCTCTCAGCCCATGGCGATGTAGAACACGCTTGACTGTGGACACTGACACATGTGTTCCAGCAGCCTCCAACTCATTGCAGACTTGCTTTTTGGTGGTTCTTGGTTGACTCTTGACCAACCTGACCAATTTTCTCTCAGCAGCAAGTGATAGCTTGCGTTTTCTTCCTGATCGTGGCAATGATACAACTGTGCCATGCACTTTATACTTACAAACAATTGTTTGCACAGTTGATCTTGGGACCTGCAACTGCTTTGAAATGGCTCCAAGGGACTTTCCTGACTTGTTCAAGTCAATGATGCGCTTTTTCAGATCCGTGCTGAGCTCCTTAGACTTTCCCATTGTAGTATTTCTGGCTGAGTCTAGTGAATGTGTCAAACAAGCCCTATTTACATGGACTGAAAGAAGTCACCAGCTGGAGTCAATCATAATCACTCGTAAGAAGTTAGGAGGCCATGCCAAAAAGCAAATTGGATTGAAACAACTTTTTCTACATCACCAAATTGGTAATTCAAGGTGCTGTATGTATATTTTTGACCCAGAAGATTTTGACACATTTTCAAAAGACCCATAATAAATTCGTAAAAGGACCATTTTTCATGAATGTTTTCTGTGACAAAGAAATATGTGCTCCTTATCATTCCATCACAGAAAAATAAGAGTTGTAGAGTTTATTGAAAACCCTATATTGCCATGGCATACATGATCTTCACTAGTGTATGTAAACTTTTGACCACAACTGTATACCGTGACATCCTCTGTCTGCAGTGCTGACACCCCCCCTCTCCCACCCCCACCTCTCCTCTCCACAGTGCAGTGAACCAAATGGGTCATCGCACCGTCCAAGTCCTTCTTGTCCTGCTGCTACAGATCCCGCAGATACTTGCTGAGGGTACGTCTCTGTCTGGCTTTTATCTCTGGCTGTCGTCTCCGCGTGGGTCTGACTGGCTGTGTCTGTCTCTGTTGGTCTGTTTCTGTATCTTTGGTCGACATCTGGCTGTGTTGGTTGGGCTGTTATGACTTTACATTTAGTCATGGAGCAGACACTCTCATCCAGAGCGACTTACAGCAAGTACAGGAACATTCTACTTGTGGCAAGTAGGGTGAAGTGCCTTGCCAGAGGACGCAACATCATGTTGGCACCGCCAGAGTTCGAACCAGGGACCTTCTGTTTACTAGCCCTACACCCTAACCGACTGCACTACATGACTCCCTGTCCATGACTTTCTGCTCATCTCCCACCCCTTGTGTCTCTCTGTCATCCCTAGATGGGCAGCTGGAGTGTGTGTGTGAGGGCAGGAGCTGCCTCCAGACCCCCCAGTGCCGAGGCTCCCAGTGCTACTCCTCCGTGACGGTGAGCAGCGACGGGGCCGTGTTCAGCCGCGGCTGCCTGCAGGGCCTGGAGCAGAGCCGCCTCATCTGCTCCACGGCGCCCTCTCTCCGGCACGCCATGCACTGCTGCTCCCAGCACATGTGCAACGGCAACGCCACCGCCGACTCTCTGCTGCCCTTGCTGCTGTCTGGTAAGAACGGCTGCTGTTTGGTGGTGGTGGGTGGGGACGTATATGGTGTAAATGCAATACAGACAAATGTCCACGTTTTGTTCTCCTTCCCCTCTTTCTAACCCCACCTCCACCCTCTCCCTCCCCACCGACCTTCTTCCTAACCTCCCTCCTCTTTGTCTCCCCCCCCCCCCCCCCCCCCCCCAGCCCCTGAGGGAGAGCCAGTGCGGTACCGGATGGAGACGCTGGCTCTGTTCGTGCTGGGACCGGTGGTGATCCTGGCCCTGCTGTCCGTGCTGTCTGTGCTGGCCTGCAGGAGGCTGCACCATGGGCGGCTCCAGAGGCTGCAGGAGTTTGACCCCGAGCAGGGTGCCATCGACGGCCTCATCACCTCCAACGTGGGAGACAGCACTCTGGCGGTACAGAGAGAGAGAGATGGGACTGATATAGAGAGGGGGTGGAGGAGGTAGAGCATGGTATGGGTGGATAGATAGATAGATAAATGCATAGATAGATGGTGGAGGGGTTCCCACATTTGCTTGTCATAAAACTTGATTTAAAAGCTAATCTAGAGACTCACCTTCTGCCCAGCCTTGAAAGCCTGGCCCTAGGCTTGTAGGGGTCTGAAGTGATGAGTGATGACCTGTGTGTATCTCTCCAGGACCTGTTTGACCACTCCTGTACGTCCGGCAGTGGGTCCGGCCTGCCCTTCCTGGTCCAGAGGACCGTGGCCAGACAGATCAGCCTTGTGGAGTGTGTGGGTACGTAGCAACACAACGTCTCGAAACCTGACTGCAGAAGCCTCAGAATGGCATAGGCAAGAGCTCATTCTAAGTTGGGAATACACAGGGGTGCACACACTTTTTCAGCATGCAAGCTACTTACAAAATGACAGAGTCAAAGTGATCTACCTACTATAAAATTGCGCAACATATAATTATTCAGAAATATATTGAAAATTCTTTATAAGAACCATATATGTTAGTATACCTTGCATAATTGTGTGAACCCATATTGCTTGTTACAACTCCAACACAAAATAAGGAAATCAGCTTACAAATCAATAACATTTACAAAAAAACAACACAGGGATCAAGGAGGACTGTCAGTGGCACCAAATGAAAGAAAGAAATAATAACCCCCCCCCCCTTGACAGGTGCTAAGCACCCATAAATACAGTGGGTGGTGCTCACTCTAACCTAGGGTTGTAACAACAGGTAAACCTATGTGACGTTAGATGCCAAGCCTCACTCAAGGCTGACTCGCATAAATAAGTGGAGCCAAATAATGCAGTCAAGGATGTTGCACATTTCCTTATGTTGGAGCACTTTTCCTCTGTGAGTAAGCTCCAGAATTGTCCATGAGCTCTGGCCTTCAGCTCAATGTCGGCTTGTAGTGTCAAAATCTCATCCTCCACTCCAGAAGAGTTCAGATGAAACAGTGTTGTAATTTTTGATGCGAGTGAAACAACGTCAGCATCTTCCCGAAAAGGGTACTAGCACATGAATGTAGCGATTGGCTCGAATAAAGCAAAGTCTTGACTGTTGGCCTGACAACTGGGATTTTAGTTCCTTAACCTTTCTCCTTCTCAACTCACTTTTGGGATGGAAGTTAGTGTTGAAAAGTGTGCAAACGCACTTTGAAAATGACATAGTGAAAAAAAAATCCCATTCCGTATGGAAATGGTAAGTTTAGTCTATTTATTTGGTCCAGCTTCCCCACTAATTTTTATACTCTTCTGTTTAGAAGTCGTAAATTGGAAGATAACTCGCCAATATGAGCACATACGCAGAGGTCATATTGGTGAAACCGACTGTCAGTCAAGTGACAAATGTCATAGTGAGGATAATTGGCTGACATCTACGTTTGCATTTTGTCTATCCATATACGATTTGATCTTGCTGTTTGTAAGTCTTGTTACACTTGATTTTATATATATTTCAATAAATCTGTAAAAAAAAAAAAAAAACAGTAGTACCTTCGCGATCGACGTATTGAGCACCCCTGCTCTAACATATGGGAGTCATGTGGCTGAGCGGTTAGGGAGTCCGGCTAGTAGTCAGAAGGTACCTGGTTCGAACTCCGGCTGTGCCAACATGACGTTGTGTCCTTGGGCAAGGCACGTCACCCTACTTGCCTCTGGGGGAATCTCCCTGTACCTACTGTAAGTCACTCTGGATAAGAGCGTCTGCTAAATGACTAAATGTTAACGTGAACAGAGCCTGTTAGCATCATCTGGACGATGAACGTCACCAGCAGCTGTAAGGCAAACGGGAAATAAACAATGTAAGCAGGAAGTAAACCCTCAGAGACGTGTGGTGGGTAACAATGGCCTTCGCTGTCCCTCTCCCCAGGTAAGGGGCGGTACGGAGAGGTGTGGCGGGGACAGTGGCAGGGAGAGAACGTGGCCGTGAAGATCTTCTCCTCCAGAGACGAGAGGTCGTGGTTCAGAGAGACCGAGATCTACAACACCGTCCTCCTCCGCCATGAAAACATCCTGGGTAAGAAGCAGCTTCTCTGCTCTCCTTCTAGAACAGGGTTAGGCAGCCCTGGTACTCGAGAGCCATAGTCTTGGAGGTTTTAGATGTTCTCCTGCTCCAGCACACCTTATTCAGATGAATGGGTCATTGTGAGGCTTCCACAGAGTTTGATAACGACGCATTCATTAGAATCAGGTGCTAGAGCAGGGAAACATCTAAAACCTTCAGCCTGCTCTTGAGGACCAGGGTTGCCTACACCTGTTCTAGAACAAGGCTAGCAGATTGAGCTGAGAGAGGCAACCCTGGCCTAGAAGTCACCGGTTAAAAACTGGAGGAAGCAGCAGTGGGGGAATTATGTTTGTCCGTCTGTCAGTACCTATAGTCATGAACTTTGGGTCATGACCGAAAGGACAACATCGTGGCTACAAGCGGTCGAAATGAATTTCCTCCGCTGGGTGGCCGGGTGCTCCCTTAGGGACAGGGTGAGGAGATCGGTCACACGGGAGGAGCTCGGAGTAGAACCGCTGCTCCTCCACATTGGACGGAGCCATCTGAGGTGGCTCGGGCATCTGTTTCGGATGCCTCCGGGCATATCCCACCGGGAGGCGGCCCCGGGGAAGACCTAGGACACGCTGGAGGGACTATGTCTCTCGGCTGGCCTGGGAACGCCTCGGGATCCCCCCCCCCCCCCGGAGGAGCTGTGTGCTGAGCAGGAAGTCTGGGCCTCCCTTCTCAGACTGCTGCCCCCGTGACCCGGCCCCAGACAAAGCGGAAGAAAACGGATGGATGTTCTCTGTCAGTAATGGAGATTTCCTTTTCTGTGTTCCTTCCTCCCTCGCTTCTCAGGTTTCATGGCGTCCGACATGACGTCCCGCAACTCCAGCACGCAGCTGTGGCTCATCACCCACTACCACGACAACGGCTCGCTCTACGATTACCTGCAGCGCGTCGCCGTGGAGACGGCCGAGGGCCTGGCCATGGCGGCGGCGGTGGCGTGCGGCCTGGTGCACCTGCACACGGAGATCTTCGGCACCGAGGGCAAGCCGGCCATCGCCCACCGCGACCTGAAGAGCAAGAACATTCTGGTGACCAAGGAGCTGCGTTGCTGCATCGCCGACCTGGGTCAGTGTTCTCTGCAGACCGCATGGGGGCTCGCTCTGGGTCCCCAGGGGGTGGGGGGGGACTGTCTGTCCGAGGGGACTGTCTGTTTACTGTTTTGTGCATTTACTCCATCAGCATCTTTGTATGCGTCCAAGCTTGCGTTTACATCTCAGTCATCTAGCAGATGCTCTTATCAGGAGCGACTTACAGCAAGTACAGGGACATTCCCCCTGAGGCAAGCAGGGTGAATTGCCTCGCCCAAGGACACAACGTCATGTTGGCACAGCCGGGGTTCTAACCAGGAACCTTATCAGTAGCCCGACACCCTAAGCGACGGCGCCACATGACTCCCTTGAGCTTGTATTCATCCACCCATCCCATCGTCTCCCTATCCAACCCACCCCCCTGCACAACCTTTTTATTCCTCCTCCATATGCTACGTGAGTTGACTGACTCTCCCTCCTTCTCCCCCTTCTCCAGGCCTGGCAGTGACCCATTCCCAGTCAGACAACCTGCTGGATGTGGGCAACAACCCCAAGGTGGGCACCAAGCGCTACATGGCTCCGGAGGTGCTGGACGAGTCCATCCAGACGGACTGCTTCGACGCCTACAAGAGGGTAGACATCTGGGCCTTTGGCCTGGTGCTGTGGGAGATCGCCAGGCGCACCTATAGCAACGGTGAGAGTCAGGTTCAATATACTTAGAATCCCAGGAGGACATCCCTAGTTAGTTGTCTGAGGTGGAGCCATTTTAAACGCTTGATTTCAGCTCTGCTCCCAATCTGCGATGAACCGCTTTTACTGTGAAGCACATAAGATTAAAAAACACCTTATATCTGTCCCCCAGGGGGGGGAATTACAGTCCACAACAGCAGCAGGGTAGTGCTGCTTCAGTTAGTGTTTAGTTTGAAATGTGCTTCATCAGTCTGCATGATGGGTGGGATTCGGTTACGGGGAACGGGTTGACCCCTGACCTCTGTCTTTCTTCAGGCATCGTGGAGGAGTACAAGCCTCCGTTCTACGACCAGGTGCCAAACGACCCCAGCTTCGAGGATATGAGGAAGGTGGTGTGTGTGGAGCAGCAGAGGCCTTTCATCCCTAACCGCTGGTTCTCAGACCCGGTACGTACCAGAACTTTCCCCATGGGCCGGGCAAGGGGGGGGGGACAAAGGGCCAAGCTGTTCCTGTTCCACCTGGGATCAGGGGCTCGTGTCTCAGTCTTTGTGGAAGGGTCGCTCTCGTTAGCGGCCGTCATGGTGGCGAACGGCAGGGATTTCTCATGACTTTGTTCTGTTCCTCCACCCTGTTTTTCCCCCCTTTCTCTCTCCTGCGTCTTTCCTTTTTGTCACCTCCTGCCCCACCCCCTCTCTCTCTCTCCTCGTCTCCCTTTCTCTCCCCCTCCCCCCCTTCCCCCTCCCCAGACACTGTCAGCTCTGGTGAAGCTGATGAAAGAGTGCTGGTACCAGAACCCGTCTGCCCGCCTCACGGCCCTGCGCATCAAGAAGACCCTTGACAAGATCCACAGCTCCCTGGAGAAGGGCAAGGAGTCTTGAAGAGCAACCCCCCCCCCCCCCCCTTTTCCCTGCCACTTTCCCCACCACCAGGACCTGACTGCTGCTCCTGCTGCTGCTACTACTGGACAGGAAACCCATTGATGTTGTCATGGTCACCGCGCTGGACTGTAACTGTGTTACTGTAGACTGTTTTTGAAGTCAGTGACATTCTGTACCGTACCCTGCTTCAATGCCCCCAGAAGGACTGCTCTGGTTCAACACACGTGGCCCCTAACACAGTAGGTTCCCAACCCTGGTCCTCAGGGCCCACTGTCCTGCAAGTTTTAGATGTTTCCCTGCTCCAACACACCTGATTGAAATGATTGGGTCGTTATCTAGCTCTGAAGAATCCTGGTAATGAACATGCATTAAAATCAGGTGTGTGGGAAGGAGGGAAACATCTAAAACATGCAGGACAGTGGGCCCTGAGGACCAGGGTTGGGGACCACTGCTCTAACATACCCACACAAGTTTGTTGGTCTCCGTCAGTAGCTAAGCAAGTTTGGTTAGTAGTCCCTGTGTTCGACTTAACAGACAATCAAGATGTGATCCAGTGATCCTTTAATAGACACAAACTTGCCATTCAAATACACACTCACACACGCTCCAATAGGAAAAAGAGCCAATAGAATCAAATGAACTTATAGCAAATATTTATAGTATATAAACAGTTATGATTCTAAGGACGTGTGTGGCGGGGGTACTGTGCTATAGGCTGGTGTGATTGTATGGGTATGTACATTTTCTTTAACTAGTAGGACATGTATGTTGATATAGAGAACAGGAGAGCTACTTCCACAACTTTGTGTGCTTAATGCATCAATACCTTCAGTATAATAGGAACACTAAAAATGGATACTTTTAACAGGTGGCTTTAAAAGAAGAGGGAGAGACACTTGTGTGCATTAGGAAAGTATTTGATTATTTTATTTGTGAATTTTAGAACCTATTTCAAGGGATCTAATTGTTTGCCGAGTGGGCTAAAATTGTGCATTTGATCTTTTTTTTGTACATGTAATAAAACACTTACTGCACTGTCACAAAATCTCTATTCTTTGTCTGTTGCAAAACCACAGATAAAAAATTATTCTACATTTACAAACGATCCATGTTGTGAATCTAATGTTGGCTGCGCACAGCTGCTAGCGCACTGTGTAGGAGCGGGAAGTGTCCTCAGTTACGTAAAAACACCTTACCCAAGAACACAACGTCAAGTTGGCACAGCCGGGGCTCGAACCTGGGACCTTCGGATTACTAGCCTGACACCCTAACCGCTCAGCCACCCGTCGTCAGTTACAGTAGCAGGGCTCAGAGGAGGTGGTCAGGCAGGACCTTGTAAGGGTTCAGAATGCCCTTAGGGTCCAGCATGGTCTTGATACCGCCCATGAGCTGCACAGCCTGGCTCGTCTTACTGTAGTAGATGTAGTTCCTCTTCTTCAGCCCCAGGCCGTGCTCGGCGCTGATGCTGCCGTGGTAACGGGCCGTCCACTCGTAGACGAAGGGCTCGATGGCGGCGAGGAGGGCGGGGTCTTTGGAAGGGGAAGTGATGTTCAGGTGGAGGTTCCCGTCACCTAACAAGACAAGGAACGTCAGCAGTAGCAGACTGTGGAATTGGATTTCCTGTGCTTACTTGTTTTAAGTACTTGCCTGTACTTGGATGAATCACTACTGAACACACTTTCTCTGAAGTCTGTTGTAACGTCATTACCGCCTGTCACTATCTATGTTTACATTCTTGTGCTCTATAAAAGAAGGTCCTCTCGCCTTCAGACGGGAGAGAGACATGATTGAGCCCTAAGCCTTGTACTGTCTTCTATTCGTGGTCAGAGGTCTGGTCATTTCTCTCCCAATCTGCAGGTTGTTAAATACTTATTTAATCCAGAACTCAACTGAACTTTCACTCCCGTTTATGAAGAGACGGACAAAACACTTTTTTCATCGAGACGCATAAGCAGACCATGGTGGACTGTGTGTGTGCGTCTGGCCGGCTCCTTCCTCTCACCCACGTGGCCGTAGCCCACCACACTCTTGGCCCTGCCAGTCAGGTGCCGTCTCATGTCCTCCACCAGCTGGTAGATGCGCTCCACGGGGAGGGAAATGTCGTATTTGTAGGTGAAGCCGTCGTGGGTCAGCGCCTCGGTGACCCTTTCACGCATCGACCACAGAGCCTAGAAGACGACGGGCTATTAGTCCATGTTATTATGCTGTTATTGGGAGGTAAGAGAATAGCGCTAGTCACCAGAACGTTGCTGGTTTGAACCCTGGCCTTGGGCAAGGCACTTCATCCTACTTGCCTCAGGGGGAATGTCCCTGTGCTTGCTGTACGTCGCTCCGGATAAGAGCGTCTGCTAAATGACTACATGCAAACGTGATTCAAACTATTAATGGTAGTGTTTTTAATAGGCTGTCACTCACCTTGATTTTTGCGTCCTCGGTTGCCACCGTTCCATCGCTGACCAGCGATGATGTCATCGCCTCTTCCAGGAAGTTGTGCAGCTTCTCTTCGTCGTGGGTGGGGTTAGACCCTGCTGTTTCTATGACGATGTAAAACGGGCAATCTACAAGACACAGGTGAATGATCTGATACTTAACATCGACGTCTGAGTGTATGTGTATGTGTTTGTGTGTGTGTGTGTGTGTGTGTGTGTGTGTGTGTGTGTGTGTGTACCTGTGATGGGGTTGGGGAGTTTCAAGTGAGTGTTCAGCAGTCTCATGCACTCTCTATCCAGGAACTCGTATGCAGACAGTATTTCACCCAGCATGCCTCTACACAGCTGGAAGGTTTTCAGCAGCTGCTCAAAGCTCTCACAACCTGATAACCCCCCCCCAAAAAGGCACATCAAGCGGTAAGAACATGTCATACGGTTCCAATCAGCCAACATACACAGATCATCATCCATAGGAAAATAAAACGGTGTCTGTCACTTTGACCTTTCCGGTTGAGTGACGCTGCGAGGTCTAAGGTGAGACTTGCCTAGAAAGGCCACGTTCACAGCGTTGGGTTTCCGTGGACACAGGATGGACACAGCGGTGATGACCCCCAGCGTGCCCTCGGAACCGATGAACAGCTGCTTCAGGTCGTACCCCGTGTTGTCCTTCCGCAGAGTGGCCAAGCAGTCCAGCACGCGCCCGTCTGCCAGCACCTGCATGCAGATGACTTTATTATAATCCGTAGCCTTCACAGTTTTTCACTTCCTTTTATTACATTATTTGCATTGCATTATTTGCATTGACATCCTTATTTTAATTACAGCCTTTGTATTTTTTTATGTATGTCGATTTATATATATACATTTCTATTTACCGTATTTTCCGGACTATAAGCCGCTACTTTTTCCCCACGTTTTGAACCATGCGGCTAATACAGAGATGCGGCTTTTCAATTCATTTTTCTTCAGTCCTCAGGAAGATAAGTGACTTGTGGCTTCAGCGCTATGGAGCTATATTTGTGCCAGAATCCTGAGCGAGCAAAGATAGATTCTGAGCACACAAGGAGAGATTTTGAGCACAGAAAAACATATTTTGCAAGCACATCAATTATATTTCAAAAAGAAATTACACTTGAGCAAACAAAAACATATTCTGTGTGCACAAACAGGCCGCTGCGCTCGCTCGCTCCCCCCGTCCTGCTCGCTCAACATCTCTCGCTCGCTCAGCTTGGCACACACGTTACAAATGTGCCACAAAACCAACCAATCAGAGACCTGGCAGAAGTACGTCCTGATTGGCTGTTTGCTCTCCAATGGGATCGCTGGTTACTGTAACCCGGAAAAAACAAAGGAGATCGCATCAGATGGTGGTGGACTACCTGTGTGAAGTTGGCCCCCCGTCTTGTTCAAAATAAAAAAATAGCACTGCTGTTCGTTTGTGCTGGTTTGTGCTGTTAAAATAAAGTATTTTGCAATTATGGTTTGAGAGATATTAAAGTTTTATTTTTCATACGTGACGTCACTCAGCCCCCCGTCAACCTTCAAATCGAGTCAAACTGGTCTCTATCGTTTGTGCTAGGTTTGTGCTCGTTTGTGCTGTTAAAATAAACATTTGTGCTACTATAGTTTTTAAGTTATTCTTAAAACTTTATTTTGGCCACTTGTTATGTATTTTTTACTCCACCTGCAGTGCTTTTCAGTTAGGGGCTTTAATCATATCCAACATGACCCTGGGCTGGGCATGAAAACCAAAGGTTTGAATGTATGGGATAAAAGAAGTAAAGAGGCAATTTTCACGTTGACAACGCAACTGTGTGTGCCATTTATTAATTAACCAACAAAGTGCAAAAATAGCAACAAATAATATTTGAAAATATAAATGTATGACTCTTTTGTGTAGAACACAACATGAGGTTGCACATTCTGTTTTTCCTGTGCTGTGGAAACCCCCTTGGACAGGTCATCATACCATCATGGAAGTCCTTTACTCGGCGTCCCTTTTTTTTGTAAACATTCCCATCGAGTGATCAGTTTGATGCAATGGGCAACATCTACTCGGATGAAGCAGGGAGGTAACTGACTTGAGTCAGCGTGACCCAGTAGTACACCAAAGCAGGTATTTATGTAGGACCTTAGGTCGGGCTGAGGTGTGAAGGCCTTGACAAGAGCCCCTAGTAATGCTAGTGAGAAATCTGACACAGCCTCTTTTGGAATTGGTGCCCCTGCTCTATGCCACTCACTTAGCCAGTTTGCAATGCTGTCAATGTTATGCTTTTCAGACAGCATTTGTACTACTGGTGTGTGTACACCAGTGTGAGCAGACAGGACTCCTTGATACAAGAATATGTGGCCAGATTTATCTGTTGGTCTGCTCAGCCGTCTTACCACAGAACCAGTGGCATCAAAGCTAAAACTTGACCCATGGAGCTTTGAAAGGGACTTGTACACTTCCATCTGCGAAGGGGTCCAGTAGTGGCAGAAGAACTTGTCCAGCCCAATGTCAAAAATGCTCCCACTCAAACTGGCACTGTACTTCAGAAGCTGCAGTGACAAGATTGGATCTTTGTGCTGCAACTCCTTGCTTCCCCTCTCTGACTTTGCCTTTCTCAGAGTAGATAGGCTGGGTAGGTGGCTTGGCTCAGGGTCGCCCATGGACATCAGCTTTGTGGCCTTGGCTGCTCTCCACACATGAGGAAGTTCTTTCCCCTGCCAGAGCTCCTCCGACACCTTCACCCTCTCTTCACCAGCCAAATTACGTTTCCCTTTGCCGCTGTGGAGACTTTTATTCACCTGCTCCAATGAGGTGCTCTTCCCCAGCTTTTCCCAAATGTCATGCCTATTCATCAAACCTTTGGTTTTCATGCCCAGCCCAGGGTCATGTTGGATATGATTAAAGCCCCTAACTGAAAAGCACTGCAGGTGGAGTAAAAAATACATAACAAGTGGCCAAAATAAAGTTTTAAGAATAACTTAAAAACTATAGTAGCACAAATGTTTATTTTAACAGCACAAACCAGCACAAACCTAGCACAAACGATATAGACCATTTTGACTCGATTTGGACGTTGACGGGGGGCTGAGTGACGTCACTGGTCAGAACATTTAATTTTGAATTACTCAAAACCCTTAACAGCACAAACGATAATTTTTACGGCACAAACCAGCACAAACCTAGCACAAACGAACAGCAGTGCTATTTTTTTATTTTGAACAAGACGGGGGGCCAACTTCACACAGGTAGTCCACCTGCATCTGATGCGATCTCCTTTGTTTTTTCCGGGTAACAGTAACCAGCGATCCCATTGGAGAGCAAACAGCCAATCAGGACGTACTTCTGCCAGGTCTCTGATTGGTTGGTTTTGTGGCACATTTGTAACGTGTGTGCCAAGCTGAGCGAGCGAGAGATGTTGAGCGAGCAGGACGGGGGGAGCGAGCGAGCGCAGCGGCCTGTTTGTGCACACAGAATATGTTTTTGTTTGCTCAAGTGTAATTTCTTTTTGAAATATAATTGATGTGCTTGCAAAATATGTTTTTCTGTGCTCAAAATCTCTCCTTGTGTGCTCAGAATCTATCTTTGCTCGCTCAGGATTCTGGCACAAATATAGCTCCATACAGCGCAAGGGAGAATTAACCGACTTTAACAGTTGCGCAGTTGCGCATTACATTTATTCATTCAGCAGACGCTTGTATCCAAAGCGCCTTACAAGAGAGAACATTACAAAAGAGCATCAGTCACTGATCATAGCAGGGTTACAGTCCCCAAGCATAGTGGGTTTACAGATTATGAAACATATATCGTGAGAAACCAATAAGAGAAAGAAAAAGTGACAGTGGTTTTGTGTTCAGTGGTTTCAGTACGCAGAAGGAAGGAAAATAAAGCAACTTGGCTTTAGTGCACAGGAGGAAGACGAATAAAACCATCGAAAAACTTTTCTGTTTTGTTCGATCAGCACTTTTACTGCCGCGTTAAAGGCACTATTCAGAAACAATCATTTCAAGTATACGAATAAACACTTATAGTACAAAATATTTATATGTAAAAACCATTGGACCATTTGAATGAAGGAATGAATGGATATCAGCGGCTTATAGTCCGGTGCGGCTTATATAAGACAAAATAGTTCAATTATAGGTGGTGCGGCTTATATTTAGGTGCGCTCTATAGTCCGGAAATTACGGTATATATATCTTTATTGTTACTCTGACTGTTGCAAACTGAAATTTCTCCATTGCGAGATTAAGCCCCCCCACTCCCCGGGCCTCCTCCTCCCATCATCCACTCACCACCTCCAGACCCAGGACGGTTCCCCTCAGGGAGCCGTAGCGGAGCAGGCGGAGCCCCCCGGCATTGGTGGCCACGTTGCCCCCGATGTGGCAGCTGCCCTTGGCCCCCAGATCCAGGGGCATGATGTAGTCCCTCTCCTCCAGGTACTGAGACAGGCTCTCCAGGACGCAGCCCGCCTGGCACGTCAGAATCCCTGACAGACACAAGGAGGGCTGGCTCAACTGAGATGGATGTGACACAATACCATGTTTAGAACATGGACATCATCCTTGGTGCACATGGGAGGGGGTTTTGTACATCTGTTTTGTACAACTGTATATAGGCATGGTTTATCGGACCGTTTAGTTTCCTCCAAGATCACAATGACTCTCATTAAGGGGCCTGGTGCTCTTGTTGGTCACCTGTAAACCGACTTGTAATTCCTAACTCGCTGTGAGGCGTTACTGCTGCTTGCTTTCCTACAGGCACACTCTTGCACTTTTTGAGGTTCATGTTATTTAATTGTAAATCGTTTAACTGAATGCTCCTGTGATTCTTCCCTTTGGCACTTGTTTGCACTATGCACTTTTGTGTAAGTTCTCTCTTGGAACTCGCTTTGGATAAAAGCTCTGCTAAATCAATAAATGTAAATGGAGCGTTGATTTGATCAGGGTATCCTACCGGAAACGGCGTCAAAGTTGCGGACGCTGTTCATGAGCGCTGTGGAGAGAATGATCTCATCGTAGACAGGAACGCTGCCCCCCACCAGGCCTGTGTTCCCCCCCTGGGTGTTCACGGCCAGGTTCCGGTCAGTGCAGTGCCTGTGGAGTAAAAAGGGGGGGGGTGTACTTACCCACTGCACAGTACTGTAGATCAGGGGTAGGCAACCCTAGTCCTCGGTCCTGTTTCTCTGCTCTAGCACACCTGATTCTAATGAATGGGTCGTTATCAAGCTCTGTGGAAGCCTCATAATGACCCGTTCATTTGAATCAGGTGTGCTGGAGCAGGGAAAAATCTAAAACCTTCAAGATTATGGCTCTTGAGGAGGTGGCCCAGGACCAGTTGCCTACTCCTGCTGTAGACTGATCTGCACATGTATATGAGTAGTTGGGTGTGTGTGGTTCGATGTGTACATTTGTGCGTGTCTTTTACTTTAGGATTTTGGACACTTCTTCTGTTGTTTGAGGTCTCAACAGCAACTCGCTGTAACCTGCAGGCAAAGAGAGATGAAGCTGGACTTAGTCCATCAATCAAATTGTTGAGGTGAACTTTCGTGGAATCCAATTGACACCTCAACTTGACATTATTTACCTTTCACTGACTTCAGCCAGTCCACATTGCTGCCAACCAGGAGGTCTGGGTCGGTGATGACCCTGTCTTGTAGTACTTCTCTGAAGAAGGCCAAATCCTCTGGAGTTACCCTGGAGAAAGCTCTCCTCTCCGGGGCTACAGAGGGGGAAGGCTGGGCTACGTCTGCCCCTGCATGGTGCTGCCGGGCCCTGACCATACATTGCAAGTCTGTTGGTCCAAGTACTGGGCCGTTGAATACTGGGACTGAAATTCTGCTAGTGACTGCAGAATACAGAGTGCTGTGAGGACACCTCAAAAGAGCCCTTAGAGCCACCTGACTGTGGAAGAGTCCGGCCATTACTAGAAGAAGGAAAAGAGTAAGAGTGACAAGCTGTGGCTACGTGACGTAGTGTCCTTGGGCAAGGCACTTCACCCTACTTGCCTCAGGGGGAATGTCCCTGTACCTGTAAGTCGCTCTGGGTAAGAGCGTCTGCTAAATGACTAAATGTAATGTAGTTGTACTGTTTATCCAACACGTGGGATGACACTAAACACACAGGGAAGCGTATTACAGAACTTTACTAAGTTTCAGGATGAACACATTTGAATACTGTTTTGCCAACTCCACTCACTCATCAGATGTCATTTTATAGATACCAGATTGCTCGAACTCAGATCAGTCGTCATTAAACATCGGGAATATTCACTTTGTTAGACCTAGTCTAGACCGCATGCAAACAATGCATGTAAATGGTCGAGGTTAGCTACAGTACCTACCTGGTACTCACTTCATAATGCCTCAAAGAATGGGATCTTCTACAAAATTCAAGGGTACTGAACGCTTCTTGTCACTTCCAGATTATTATGGGCAATAGTTTACGCATGGAGCACTGCAAAGGCTTGTGGGAGGTCAGTCATGTTGAGGCTGTCCAATCAGATTGTAATTTTGCTTAGTCTTTTGAGGATGTCCAATCAGATGTCATTTTATTTAGCCAATCAGCACTGAGATCGCCAATCGAACCGCCTTCCTGCGGAAGCCGCTGAAATACAGCGGTTCAGACAAATCTATGGGTTCAGAATGTTCAGAATCAGAATGTTTTTATTCGCTGCAAGATATACAAACACATAATTTACTATGGCAGGAAAGAGCAAACATAGAACATATATGGAACATAATAAGGGTAGATAAAAATATAATTTAAAAAGTAATATAAAAAAGTGAGATAAAGTAGACACTAGCTGTACAGGGGAATATAACCATAGTATTGAGAGTTAGTGACCTTAGGCTCAGTATTAATCGCTTTCCAGGTTAAATTGACTAAAAGCAGCAGGACAATATAGTGGACACACGAGAGAATTTAATGGCACTTCGAAATATTCAGGCACTTCGAAATATCATGTTGTTGTTCAGAATTACTTGTTAATCCCCGTGCAGAAACTCGCTGGTGTTGTAGCTTTATTGTTCGCCCCAGAGGTAGAATAGGGTGTGTCGGAGACTCACCTTAAATTTGTCAAACGTGCAGCTAAATGCTCTTAAAGCTCTTTCCTTGGCACTTATTGGTTCTCATGATGTATATTTCATAATCCATAAATTTAAAACCCGCTATGTTTGGGGTCTATCACATTGTTATGCTCAGTGACCCTTTTGTAAAGCTCTCTCGTGAAAGTCGCTTTGGATAAAAGCGTCAGCTAAATGAATATATGTAAATGTAATGTAAACATAATCACTAGGGGTATTTTAGAACATTTTAATAACACTGTTGTGTTGACGTCAAGTTTGAAGAGACATCCAAAGGCTTGATGCCAATATTGACAAAACACTGTAAAGGTGCAGTAGATAAAGCTATCATGCAGAGAGGTTCAGTACCATCACTTCAAAAACATAACAGTCTCATTTACAGTAAAAATTGATAAATATTAGTTAAAGGGATTCAGCTGACATCTTGATATAAATAGAGGATAAACAGCAAGTTCAGTCAGTAGTTAAGTCATGGGGAATGATGTTTTCAGCACCAAAGATTAAACAACCAAAAAATATCTTCACCACCTTCACAATCTTTCACTTCACCGTGCAGATCTACATCAACACGTCAACCGATACTGTAGAGCAGCGGTCCCCAAACCTGGTTCTCAGGGACCACTGCACGGCATGTTTTAGATGTTTACCCCTTCCCACACACCTGATCCTAATGCATTTTTGTAACCAGAATCCATCAGCGCTAGATGACGACCCATTAATTTGAATCAGGTGTGTTGGGGCAGGGAAACATCAAAAATTTTCCAGACAGTGGCCTTCGAGGACCAAGATTGGACACCCCTGCTAGACGTTGAACTCATGAGATCTTCTTCATACGACTCTGAAGGAGGTCGGGGTACGATGATGCCCCAACGTGTCTCAGTGGCTGTTCAGTTCAACTGTTCTGACTCTTTGATGTTTCCTTTGGCGCCCAGCATCCATGCAGGTCCAGAATCACTTCTGGAGTTGTCTCTGGTCGTGTTCGGAGATGAGCCTCTTAATGTGAGCCAGCTTGTTGTGCAGGTACTCACAGCGACGTCTGTCTTGTTTGTAGTTAGGGTTTGACTGCAAGGATAAGGGGAGGAATTACATCATACAGGAGAGCATGGATATTGCTTTGAACTCCCAGAATGTACGTGGATATATTAAAATGCGTGGCCAATATTCACCTTTTTTATTTTGCGGTATTCCTGTACAATCTGGTTACGGAGGGTCTAAAAAGTAATAAACATTAATTTACACAAAGCTTTGCAGCATACCAAGATGGTACTTTTTGTTGATTTTGTACTACTACTCGTGAAGTCGCTCTGGATAAGAGCATCTGTTAAATGACTTAATGTGTGTGTCACCTGGTATTTTTGTGTTCCGTGGCGTAGCTGTTTGAGCTGTGTTTCCAGCTCTGTAAACTGCCGCGTCACACAGTCGATGCGTGAGTGTAAATCCAGGTAATCTTTGTACTCTTTGTTAAAGTCCTGCTTATATCTCTGCCTCTGGTCCTGGTTACATATCACTGTGTACTTCCTAGACAGTTAAAGATGCATCATAATGACTGTTCTCATCAGAGTGTGCCTGAAAACCAATGACTGTTATTGTGTGACTGAGCGTAACTGCATGTGTATCTAAAAATAAATATGGTGTTCTTACAATAAGTAGTCTGTCATGTCATTGGCCGGAAGAACACTTGAGCTGAAGAACATTCCATTGTGCTCTATACAGACAGAGAGTAAGAGAGTGAAGCCTTTGATTAGTACACCATCTGAGCCATAGAGGTCACTATTGTATTAAGTTTTTTTTCCCACAGTCACATTTCTAGAAACGGTCCCCCATTTTCTCAAGACTGGAAACACAAAACCAGATATTACAAACTACATTTACGAAACCTCTGACTTTTCCGGCAAAATCAGTCTAAACTGTTTAAGCTGTGCTCAAAATAAAACTATCCTTTCAGTTCGTAAACAAAGCAAATCGATATACAGTATATCAACTATGCTATGAAGCAATCATCAAAAAAAGAAACGGAGAACACAGTTCAGGGCATGGATTTACGTGTAACGTGAAACATGTTTATGTGTACACAGTAAATGCATTTAGCTAAGAATAAAATATTACAGTAACCATCCCACCACTCAACACCTATGTCACCACTGACCAATTTCATTGCCTGTACGAGATTTACCCTGGTACATGGGTTTCGGTCATAAACTTAACACCTGTATGCAGAAAAAAGCTTAGAAAAGGGCTGTATGGTGAAAGGCAAACTTTTAAAGTAAAACTGATGGTTGTTGAACCATTCTCATATACGGACACAACGGTGATTATTCCCAAACTACCACTAGAAAAAAGGGTTAACGATTTTGAAACATGCGTGTCGTGATACTTCGTATCATCTAAGTTTTCTTCTACAGTTTCAGTCCGATTACCCTTTTCTAAACAAACTGAAACCCTGTGAACACATCCTGCGTCCAGTGAGCCATGCAGGTGTATGAGGGTCAAAGGGAGAATTAAACGCATGTCAAGACGCCGGCCATCTTTCGAACATTACACTGACCCACAGTTCTCCTTCACCACACTACACAGGCCTGCCAAAAGCAACTGAACTGGCCTTCATTTCCTGTCAGTACCCACCTTTGTGCTTCAGACGGGGTTTTTTGGCCCCTCCTCTGCCCTGCTCTCGGCCCCCCAGCCTCTCATCTCCATCCCTGTGTCGACTCTTCCCACTCTGCCTGCTGCAGTCTCCACCTGGAGGCAGCTGGGTGGCGGAGCCTCCTGAACCCAACTCCTCAGAGGGTGCCTGTTCTTCCTGGGTCATGACCCTTGATGATGGTTCAAAGGGGAGTTTTGAGTCAGACGAGGTCACGCTGCTGTCCACCTTTGTTGCTATAGTAACCTGGACCCCATGATCTGCTTCTCTCCGATTGGACAGGGTGGTACCCTGTTTTCCATTGGTGGCCTTACTGGACAGGTGAGAAATCCTTGGCTTCTTATTGGCCAGGGGATCTGTATATTCTTCTGTGATAGAATATTTCTGATGGAGGACAGCAAATATCGTGAGTTAGTCTATCACAAACTCATCACTCACAAACTCACCTCATAGAGCGGTCATAAGACAAGGAAACAAAAATAAGTCCAATACATGCATAGAATGACCTAGGGATGCAACGGTACACGGTTCAGTTCAGTTCACGGTTTACGGGCCACAGTTTCGGTTCGGGTTTAGGTATGTCAATATTGCCTCTGCTCTAACATGCAGTAGTTTTTTTGAAAAACAAATACAACTGTCGTCTTGTCCACTCGCCATGATTCTAAGCGCTACTAGAACACACGCATTCCTCTTTTACTTCCCCGGCGTCTATTTCGGAGTGCTGATAAGCTCAAGGGAAACAAAATACACAGAATTCATGAGCAATGACTTTGTATAAAATGTTTTAGTTTAATGTTGCACGTACTCAATAATACCGCGGTTTGCCCACGCGTACCGGACCGTGCAGGGCGTACCGAACAGTACGAATACAATCAAAAAAACGTTGCATCCCTAGCATGAACCCAATCATCTAGGGACCCTGTGAGGCCGGCGGCTGTTGTACATCCAGTTGCCCATTGTGGAGATTAGAGGGTGGGAAGGGGGATGGGCAGGCTTACCTGAGCAGGTGATGAGTTGGGGGTGTCCCGGAGGGGGCTGACCTGGGTCTTAGGGACCGACAAGAGGTTCTGGGGATGGAACAGCCTTCTGGACAAAGCAACATACATAAAAGTATACACAGTGTGAAGTGAAGTTCCTATAATTCTAAACTTGCTTGGTTTGTCCAAAACAGTTACCATTGTGTGTGTGTGTGTGTGTTTTACTTGACCAGGATCCTCTTGAGGAGCTGCTGGTCTCCTGTGGTGTAGCCTCCCCAGTCCTTCTGGAGCTCCTGATAAAGATCTTCCTTCAGGGTATACGTGTTGTCTCTACTGTTCAGCTGGCCCACCTACACACATACGTTTGTTGTAGCATCTCGTAATGCATTAATCAAAACATTTACGAACTAATTCAAGACAACCATTTACTTCATTCCATTTATCTTCCAGTGCATTCGATTCAAGTGCAGCCAACCAACCAAGCAATCACTTAATCAATTAACCAACCAACCAAGCCATCAATTAATGAAGCAGCCAACCAACCAAACGCCCCGACAGCCCACCTGCAGCAGCAGTGTGTCCAGCATGTCCTTGTCTCTGTCGGTCAGCCCGTCCTTCTGTAGTCTGAGCAGCAGCTCGGGCCTCCGGTACGGCCTCAGCCCCAGCAGGTGGGTGAGCCGCTCCCTCAGGGGCCGCTGGACCGATGCCACCACCCCTGTCCCCGAGGATGAATTCTTCGGCTTGCAAATGCTCGCACCCTTCCTCCTGGAGCTGGTGACCAGGACAGGCCGGGACGAGAGGCGGGACGTTGCAATGTCGGTCAAAGAAGAGGGTGGGGCTCGAATCTTCCCCTTTTTACCTGACAGACATAAAGCACACCGTGAAACAAAAACACGGTGAGCAGTCACTAATTCCATGCAGGAGAAATTACATACTGATTTCGGGAAGATAATTACCATATAAGGTCATTCGACTGTCTTTTGAGTGAACTACATTGGAACTTTGCCACAACTCACATTTACTTGAGTAAGGATTCTTAGCGTCACTTTGTGGTTTTGCTTACTATCGGAAATGGTAAGCGAATGGGGAACTTTCTACATGTCTGTCTGTGGACTTTTCATATGCCAGAGATGAGTCAAGACTGAGGGGAAATAGAAGGACTGACTGGATGGTTTGGCTGTGTGTGCTAACTGGAGTCTTTGTCTGACTTTCTGCTTTGTAAACAGCTGTCTGACACGAAGCTGCCAGAAGAGTCGGATGAGCAGGATGTGGTTTTACGGTTGGGCGCAACGAAAGTGCACCGAAAATGCAAAGTCACTGGTTCAACGTCTACAGCGTGTGTGTGTGTCTGTGGTACCCAGGAAGCGCCCCCCAGGCTTGATGACGATGGCTCCCTTGCTGCGGGTCTCCTCCTCGGCCTGGGCCAGGCTCTGCAGAGCCTTGCAGTAGGACTCATCCGTGGCGTTCACCGTCAGCTTCCTCTGGATGACTCCCACGCACGACAACTGCGCCTCGTCATCGCTGACAGAGAGAGAGATTCCGTGAATGTCTTGAGAGTGTGTGTGTCGGTGTGTGCGTGTGTCAACTACTTACCTTGTGCAATGCTTGTGGATGAGCTCAAAGCTACACTGTGGATTGTCCCGGCCGATGTTAGTCAGATAGAAAGTGAACGTCCTAATTTCACCGCCGCTCTCTGTGTCTGTAGAAGGGATAGTGATTTTCTACACACAGCAAGAAGGAAAATAGACATATGTTGAGACAGAGAGAGAGAGAGGAGGAAGGAAAGAAAAGAGTGACTTACAGCATGTACAGGGACATTCCCCCCTGAGGCAAGTAGGGTGCAGTGCCTTGCCCAAGGACACAACGTCATGTGGACACAGTCGGGGTTCGAACTGGGTACCTTCTGATTACTAGCCCGATGCCCTAACTGCGCCACATGCCCCCCTATTATTGACAAGCTATTGTTCAGTCAACCAAGTTCAGTGAAACCTGCTTACCCCTTGGTTTCCTGTGAAACAGATCGAAGGCTGCGCAGACAGGCTCTGGAGGATGAAGAGAAATCAGGAGAGAAGAACCATTTAGAGAGAGGAAGAAGTCTTAGCATAGGGAGAAAGGCAGGCGGAGACAGAGACAGATCCAGACGCATAAACGGGTGTTTGTCCAAACCGAACCCAATAACAGGCAAACAGAGAGACAGACTGACACACAGACTGACACCTACAGTGAGCTATGCTGACCTGACCTACACCTAGACCTAGACACCACCTGTGACACCACCTGTGGGAAGCAGCTGACCTTGAGCATGACCTTCAGGACGACCTGCTGCCTGTGCTCTCCAGCAGGGTGGAGGTGGGACCGGGAGTCAGGTGCTGTTTGCCTATTTATGGCTGTTATTAGGATACCGTAGGACAAGTATAGACACTAGGTATGTTCTAGCTAGCTTATGTCGAGTCAGCCATGTGTGGGGTGTGTGGGGGTGGGTGTGTGTGTGTGTGGGGGGGGGGCATAAGAGTTTCAACCGGGTCAAATAGCCTGTGCTGTATTTCTGTGTAAACCCCAACTTCATATCTCTCCCTTTCAGTAACGATTTCAAACTGAATCTCTTGTCAGAGAGGCAGAGTTGGAGGTGTTTTTTCTCCCCTTGACAGAAACCGAGCGCTCTGTCACGATTCCTAGTAATTATTGCGTAGAGGAAGTGGAAGTGTTGGTTTCCAGTGCCGACTTCTCTCATATCGTCCTTCCTGCCATGCTATTTCTTATTGTTGATTGTAATGATGAGTAAAGAAGTAATGATGAGTTGTTTATATACATTTAATAATATGTGTATTTACTCCTGAAACTTTCGATCTCTTTCCCTTTTCCTTTTTCTTTCTTTGCCTTGCCGGACGCTTTTCATGCGCTTATAAAGTTTGTGAATTGCGATTGGTCATGTTCTTTTGCGCTGTTCTATAAGTCTGAACAAATACGGTACAGCGAACATGAACAAATATGATTCATGGCGGTAAACAAATCACTGACTGCTCTGCCAGGTCTGGGGGAGGGTTGACAAGCGCCTACTCTGGCGCCACCTGGCCTTGGCATATCCACCGTTCTGCAATAGTTAAGGCCGAAATTATTTTGTACAACAACACGACGTCTTCTCAACATAACCTCCTCGCATTCCTCGAGGTAAAATGCACAGTATCCAGCTTGTCTCTCAGCCTACTGGGCATGTTTGTAAACACTGACCCCAGAGGCGATACTTGAGCGAGTTGATCTACTGATGCATTCATTGCCTGAAAATGTTACATTCTACAAAGATCTACAGGTTCATGGAAGATAAACAAAGAGCTAATTAATTTAGATATCTGATCGTCTTCCGCGGAGAAACATGATCGTATATGAACTTTTAGACGCTTCGTAGACAGTTACAGTTGGTCTTTTCTTGTTTCTTGCACAACACAATTAGTTGTAATCCACGGGACAGAAATCATTAGGGACGGTCATTAACGGGTCCTACCTTGCCATCTTCATAGTTGTCAAAAGCTCTCACTGCGCTGTCAGTGAGTTTCACATGAAAAATAGAGATGTTAGCGCCATGGTTCAGTCTGCGAGATGACAAGCCGTAACACTGGTCTTCCTCCAATGTGTCCGCCATTTTCCAGTAAAACCCACCAATATGTCTCAAAAGTAGAGAGAGCAAAATGCTGTATTAAAAAAATAGGAAAAGGCAGAGCAGGCAAGAGCGGTGTCAGATCATTGAAAGAATCTTGTTCCGTAGCGTTTCACAATTCATTACGTCAGTGGGTTGATCCAGGGTACAGCCATTTCTATTGGTCGAGTAACGGATAAATGTATTTCCATACTGGCTTCATTACAGGTGTATGAAGGCTCACATCTCCACATAACTCACACATTATTTCGCTCTTCTCGAACACACACACACACACAATATCCGAATGAGTAAAACCCCGTAAAACAAGGCTGTAGCACTATTTGACAAAATCAATTGCAATTCATTTTTTAAAGTTAGTGAATATCTCTCTAATATCCTCTCTCTCATACACACTCACTCCCCCCCCACCTTGTCTTTGTTGGTATTTGATCACAGGTGGTGGTCTTGGCTCGGTACAGCCTGTTCAAAGAGGACCTCTATCAAACAGAGCCCAGTCCTTTGTAGAGGAGACTCTGCGACCAGCGACATTTGCAGCTCAAAACCATTCCCAACTTTGAACGTCCACTGCATCCCACGCCTGCCCTTAACCTGTCATCAGATTCAGAAGACAGGCAGTGGGAAATAACTGGTGGATAGACAGATAAAGAGAGAGCAAAAGAGAGAGCAAGAGTAGTATAGTATGTACTGTGCTGTGGGCAGCAGTTGAAAGAGGAGCTTAAACAGATTTCAGAATTGCACCAGCTAGACAATGCCTAAAATTGACCCATCTTTCCTCCCGTTTTTTACCACCAGCTCTCCAAAAACCTCTCCAACAAACTGGCAACCTGACATTTGTGATAGGCAAATGGCTGGATAGATCTCCTGTCTCTGGAGCACAGGCATACTGAAAGCATTCTGCCCATGGGGGAACCTATTTCCGACTGCAGCCCCCTGATCAGTGCAGCCACCCTGGGGAAGTTGCGTCTGGTCCGCCTGCTCCTGGAGGGGGGAGCCCAGGTCAACGAGCGCAGCTCCAGAGGCGAGACCCCTCTCCTGGCTGCCTGTAAGGCACTGAGGGGGGAGCCCACTGGGCCCGGGACTGTAAAGCTCCTCAGCTACCTTCTACAGAACCAGGTGAGCATCTTTTACCCTTCTCAGTGTAACCCCATAACTTGGTCCACTCGCTCCGCACAACAAGGGTCTTGAACCCGGGGGGTTCTGCTTGGGAGACGGACGTTCTGTCCCGGAAGCTAAAGGCTGCAACCTCTAGCATCAGCTGCTTGAGCATCCTTTGAGATCAGAGGAGTGATGTTTACTCGCACAGCAACTGCTCGCTGGATCCCGTTACATCAGTCCTATTTTTGGGTTAATATATCAATGGTTAGAGCTGGTATGAGGAAATATATAAGGTCTGTCTGTCTGTCTGTCTGTCTGTCCCTCACTCACTCCCTCCCTCCACCCATCCATCCTTCCTTTCCTCAACCCATTTCATCCATCCATGAACTGACTCACACTCTTCTGTCCAGGCGGACCCGAACGCGCAGGACCGCATGGGGCGCACCCCTCTGATGTACGCCTGCATGGAGCGCGCAGGGGCCCAGGTGGCCTCCACCCTCCTCTCGGCCGGGGCGGACCCCAGCATGGAGGACTACTCCGGGGCCTCGGCTCTGGTCTACGCCATCAACGCCCAGCAGCAGGCGACACTGCAGGTCTGTCAGCGGGGGTCATGTGGTGCTGTCGGGTTACATTTACATTTATTCATTTAGCAGACACTTTTATGCAAAGCAACTTCCAAGAGAGAGCTTTACAAAAGAGCATCAGTCACTGAGCATAGCAGCATGATAGACCCAAAACATAGCGGGTTCATAGATTATGAAAAATACATTGTGAGAAACCAACAAGTACCAAGGGTAGAGCCCTAAGAGCATTCAGCCGGGCAAGTTACAATTATAAGGCAAGCATATCCCACGGGCAATAGTGTACCTGTCGGAAGCAATCAGCAAAGCAACAACAACAACAGTGCACCTGACTGCGAGTACCAAAAACCTATGCAGGATTAGGACCCCCTGTAGGAATCTTTATGACCCTGGGGGAAAGATTATTATTAGGTCCAGCAGTTATTCCGAAGTACTATTGAACTCCCGGAACAAGTGTGTCTTGAGCCTATTCTTGAGGGTGAGGAGGCAGTCAGTGTTTCTGATGGAGGTGGGGAGTTGATTCCACCATTGAAAAGCCAGACAGGGTTTGCCACCAGCTTGTGCTGGGACCCTGCGCTCTTGAGGGGTGGGACCCCTACATGGTTGTCAGAGGAGGACCGTAGGTGGCGGGCAGGAGTGTAAGGCCGGCAGAGAGACTTGTTATAATTAGGGGAGGTCCCATTCACTGCTCGAAAGGTCAGCACCAGGGTCTTGAATCTGATACAGGCCATGATGGAAAGCCTGTGGAGGGCGATGAGGAGGGGGGTGACATGAGAGCGTCTGGGTAGATTGAAAACCAAGCGGGCTGCTGGGCTTTGGATCCTCTGAAGGGGGCGGTTTGCTGGAAGACCGGCTGGCAGTGAATTGCAGTAGTCCAACTTTGAGAGGACAAGAGCTTGGACTAGCAGCTGGGTGGAATGCTCAGAAAGGTATCTTCTGATCTTCTGGATGTTGTACAGGGTGAATCTACATTACCAGGAATCTGCGACAATGTCTGCAGTGAGAGGTCGTCATCTAAGGTAACCACCGGGTTTCTGGCAGAAGATGAGGGGGTCACCCACCTCATTGGATAGAGAGATTGTGGGTGATTGACGGTTTAGCCAAGATGATGAGAAGTTCTGCTTTAGCGAGGTTCAGCTGAAGGTGGTGCCTGGTCATCCAGGCCTTGATGCTTGTTGAGATCCCTGGATCAGTCGGGGGAAACGACAGGTATAGCTGCGTGTCGTCAGCGTAGCAGTGGTAGGAGAAGCCGTGGGAGGTGATATTTGGTCCGAGTGAGGTGGTGAACAAGGACAACAGGAGAGGTCCAAGGACCAAACCTTTTAGGACACCAATGGAGAGCTGGCGAGGACCTGACAATTTTCCACCTCAGGAGACCTGGTAGGATCTTACCATCAGGTAAGGATGAGATCCATTAAAGTGCAGTGCCAGTGATGCCCATCTCAGAGAGTGTGGCGAGCAGGATCTTATGATTAAATGTATTAAATACTGCAGAGAGGTCTATCAGGATGACAACAGATGACCTTGAGGCTGCTCTGGCAGGATAGTGGTGACTGACAGCAGGGCAATCTCTGTGGAATGGCCGGTCTTGAAGCCTGATCGGTCAAGAGGGTTGTTCTGAGAGAGAAACTTTGACAGTCGGTTGGATACGGCACATTCAATTGTTTTTGAGAAGAAGGGTACCAGTGATATTGGTCTGTAGTTCTGGAGGATGACTGGGTTAAGATAGTGTTTCTTGAGCAGTGGTCTAACTATGGCCCGTTTGAAAGCCGAGGGAAAAGTTCCAGAATGAGAGAGGAGTTGAGGATATGGAGAAGGAAAGGTGTGACGGCAGGAGATGGTTTGAAATAGAGGGGAGGGGATTGGATCAAGGGGACAGGAGGTGGGGCGGAATGAGGGCAGCTACTGTATATCTGCCTCTGGGTAGGCAGGGTGGGTTCAGGGAATTGGGAATTGGCTGCTAATGTCGGCAACTTTACTCCCAAAGAAGCAGGAGAAGTCATCTGCTGTCAGGGTGGAGGGATGGGTAGGGAACAGCTTACGGGGGTTTGGAGCAGAGTTAACTTGCTTCAGGAGGGTTTTTTTTTTACCTCCGTTATGTGAGCAGAGAAGGATTTTAGGAGGTGGGTGATACTTCCCAAGGTCCGGATCGTCATTGGACTCAGCTGCCCGTAGCGTGGAAGGCTCTTTCCAAACAACATCTGTGAGTCACGGGCAGGCGGGAGAGGATCGTGCACATCTAGTTGACAGGGGACAGAGAGTGTCCAGAGACGCAGTTAGCGTGGATACCAGAGTAACGGTGGCAACGTCCTTAGGGTGGGACGTGAACTTGTCAGTAGGTGAAAGGGATAATGTTACAACGGAGGAGAAGTGAGAGGGAGATAGGGAGCGGAGGTTGCGTCGGAAGGTTACGAGGGGGGGGGGGGGGGGGGGGGGCGAGGTAAGCGGAGTTGGAGGGAGCCAGACCAAGAATTGGATGAGGAAGTGATTGGAAATGTGTAATGGGGTTACCGATGTTAAGTCAGCAATGCAAATGCACGTCAGGATGAGGTCAACTTGTTTTTTACCGCCCTGTGAGTTGCCAGCGCGTCCAGTAGCATCAGTCCGAAGGAGGGACAAGAGGTTAGGGTGTTGGATGTTAGGGTGTCGGGCTAGTAATCAGCAGGTATCAGGTTCAAACCCTGGCTGAATCCAGGCTTTGTCAACATGATGTTGTGTCCTTGGGCAAGGCACTTCACCCTGCTTGCTTCAGAGCGTCTGCTAAATTACCAAACGTAAACGATAGTCTTTCTGTGCGAGTCTGCCTTTGTATCCTGGAGGAACTGATGGTTTGTGTGACGTTCACAAGGTGCTACTGGACGCTTGCCGCGCCAGCGGCCGTGACATCATCATTATCGCCACGGAGATGGGTGTGAGCGGCAGGCCTGTGACCAGGCGATACCTCAACGTCCCCCCATCCCCCAACACGTCACCTGTCAGCTGCATGTCTCCGTCGGATATCATCCTCAAGACCGGATCACCTAACTCAGCTGAGTCGGAGAACGTCTTCAACTTCAGAGGAACAGGTCAGAAACCGAAAATGGCTCAGAGTGATGTCATTGCCATCTTTGTGCCTGTCGACAGTATTGGTAAGAGCGGGCAAAGGCCTTTTTGACATTTATTCATTTAGCAGACACAGTTATTCAAAGCGACTTACAAAGTACAGGGACAGTCCTCCCAAGTAGGGTGATGTGCCTTACCCAACGACACAATGTAATGTTGGCACAGCCGGGGTTTGAACCAGGGACCTACGGATTACTAGCCTAACACCCTCACCGCTCAGCCTCCCGACTCCTGCAATAGCTATCTCAAAGACAAGCAGTTTCAGTAAACATCCGGATCTTTCTTTCCTTTTCACCAGGTAAGAAAGAGAGAAGCAACGCTGAGCCCAGTCTTGAGGAATGGCCCGCTGCCCTCCACCCCAGACAGAGAATGCTGTCCGAACCCTGGCTGGCCATTCACAACCTGGCCCGCCTGAATAGAGCTTATGAGGAGGGGCAGAGAGAGAGGGGTGTTCTGGAGGAGGAAGACGTAGGTCAAAAAGGAGGAGGTGATAACGAAAAGGGGACAGAAGAGGAGTGGAGGAAACACGTTCATTACCACCGAGGGAGGAGGGAAGGGTGCGTAAAAGAGGGAGGGAGAGATGGAGGCCAGAACCTACGTAAGCAACTGAAGGAGCTTTCTACAGGGGGTTCCTGTCCTCCCTTCTCCGCCACAGAGGAGTGCCTGACCCAGGCAGAAGAGGGCAAACCGACCCCTGAGAGGAAGTTCAACCCTGGAGCTTTGACCTCAGAAACAACCCAGTCTTGGAAGAGCTCTGTGGAAAAGCTGCCCCCATGCCCTTCTGTTCGCAGCCACAGCCGAAGGAACACCCTCCCCTCGCTGACGGTCCTCCCGCCCACCCTGCACCTTCCCCCCCTCGTCCACCAGGCCTCGGGGACCTTGGGCTCCGACTCGCACCTGCAGATTCCCATCTCGGGGGTCCCACGCAGGGGGCTGACGCATGCCGCTCACCCCCCCGCTCCTTGCGCAAGGCCTCCTCCTCGACCGTCCTTTCTACCCCCCTCCCTTTCCCTTGCCATCCCATGTGTTGCCCCCCCTCCACCTCTCTTTGGTGAAAGAGGCAGGAGGTCTCCCCGCCGCCACTCGGTCCAGCTGGAGCAGTAGGGAGGAGGGGAGGCGGAGGAGAGGGAGACGAGGAGGAGAGCTGGAGGACCTCATGGGACCGGATTGGAGCAGAAGGCCTCTGCTATGTAACGTGACCATCTGTACACACAAAGGGTCACCCATGCACTGGGGCTTTCCCGTGAGCAGGTCTGCGTTCTTCTAATAAAACTTTTCTCGGGTGAGAAATTCAAGCTTTATTCTTCTCATCGAAGTGTCTTTTAGAATACGTACGACAAATAACCCAAATTTTGGTTCAAACTTTAACACTTCCTTTTATATTTATGGGGGGAAGCAGCACTGAGGCACTAAAAGAAACATGTCGTGACTAAAAGGAGTGAAGTCATTTTTATTTGTTTTTAATATGTATCTACAACAAGGGGGACACAGGCAAAAAACGACTGACGACTTCATGGGGAAAAATAAAAATAAAAAATATATGGAGGGGAAATGAAAAAAAAAAAAAAGAAGAAAATTACATTTATTATCGATGCATTTTCCCCCACCTTTTTTTTTCCCCAATAAGCAACATTTTTCTGTCTAAAGAAACTTTACAATATAAAGAAACATACAAAGAGAAATCTCTTCTTTTACTACACAAGACATTTAGGATCTGAAACTACCCTAACATGAGATACAAAGCACCCCCAGGACAGCCGGCCTCCAATTCAATACTGCTTTGTCGTCAGAGAAAAACGAGGAACATAAACAGAAAGAATCTTTCCTCACCCCACCCTTCTTCCCTCCCTCTATCCATCCCTCTCTCAAACCGTCCCCTGAATGTTACAGTATTATACATCAGCACGATAGAAATACAGAAATGATCAACAGTGTGACAGATTTACTTACAGGACAGGAAGAGAGAGAGAGAGAGAGCGAGGGAGAGATAGAAAGAAAGAGAGAGCCAAAGCGGAAGGACTGTATTCTATACAACAGCATGTCAAAGTACAGGGACCAGAGCCCAGTCCTTCTCTATCAATAAGAACAGCCAATGTTACACTTTTTTTTGTAGGTTTTTTTGTAGTTTTTTTTTTTCCTTTTCCTTTAAACATTTTTTTTTCCATACCCCCGCTTTAAATAGATAAAAATCCTTCATAGTAAAGACTGCATTGGGGGTGGTCCCTGGCGGGCCAAGTGTGTACACGCGCGTTACATTTATTCCTTTATTATCGTTTACCCTGCGCTCGGCCTCGCGGTTCTGTCGACCCCATGGACGTGAGGAGCAGTCGGAAGGCGGCTTGCGGCCCAACCGCTGACCCTTGCCCCCCCCCCCCCATGGATTCTTCCAGAACAGGAGTCGTCGTTCCCCTCTAGACCTTCGACGATGACGAGAGTATCAAGGATGGAGGAGAACGCGGAGCTCGTCTTCGTAAAAAAAAATAAAATAAAATGATAATAGGGGAACCCGCTCAGTCTCTAGTGACTTTCAGTGTGGGACAGAGCGTTTAGCTGAAGGGTATTTTCAAATAGCATTCCTCATGAAACCTGTAGAAACATGTTGTGGACACCTGTACTCTGGTGCCGCGAAGGCCAGAGTCCCCCCTAGCACTTCCTCCCCATCCATCCTCTGTCATGACCGAGTTCAACAGCATCGCAGAGAAGACGCAACTGTCAGTCTCTAGGAACAGTAACACAGTTGTTGCCTGAATCATTACATCTCTGATCAAGTTAGTTATGATTGAAATATCAAAACATGTCAATGATATCAAAATGCATTTTACAGTATTTACAAAAAAAAAGAAAGAAAAGAAAACGACAACAAAAACAACGTACGAATAAAGTTCAACCCAAAACACGTGGAGAGGTTGTAAAATCAGAGAGCGAGAGTGTGTGGTTGTGCGTCCTAGGGGCTTGCACGTCCTTGGGGGCTGACTGGGAGAGGAGAAGGACGGAGGTGGTCTTTTCAGAATCAGGAACGAAGGTCTTTTTGCAGTCACCGTGGTAATAACCCCCCACCCCCCCACCCCCCCTCAAGAGAGGAAAATCCCCCCCCCCCCCCCCCCCCTTGGTTAAACTAAACGTCACCCCCCCCCCCCCCACCACCACCCCCACCCGGTGATTCTGGAAGATGAGGTTGTCCATCCCAATTCTCAAGAGTCCGTCCTCATCCACACGCCGGAGAGGAGCGGCCCCAAACCGGGTGCAGTCTTCAGGGAAGAGTGGGACAACGTGCTCCCTTCCTGAACCCCTCCCCTCAGGTTGCCAAAAAAGCCCCCCCCCCAAAAAAAAAACTACACAGGGGAGAGGAAAAGGACTGGGGCAGGAAATGAGCAGCCAACCAATGAGAGCAGGCCCTGATGATGGGGGAGGGGGGGGGGGGAGCCTGGTTCACACACTACATGCCCCCAGCGGGCAAGCCTGCGCACGGCGAGCCCTTCCGAAAAGGTGAACACTTTTAGGGTTTCCAGTCCGCCGTGCTTGCCGCGCGCCGTGTTCGGAACGAGACTTGAGGAGGTACTTCGGAGCGCGTGTAAATACACGTCTGTATTTTGCTACACGCCCAGGAGTTGGTGAACAGTGATGCCAGACAGGAAAAGTACGAGAGAACTGATGAGGAAAACGAAACTCGATAAAAAGGAATAAAAACAACAACAACAAAAAAACAAATAAATAGGACGTCGACCGTGCGCGAGCAAGAGGAGACCTTTGCTCTCGTTCAGGTGATCAAACACGATCAAAAACCACCACAAACTCTTCAACAAACAAAAAAAAAAACAGGTAAAACATACAAGAACACCAGGATGACCAGATCTAAGTCAACAGTACCATGAAAGACCTAAAGGGGGCACTATGTCCATAGGCAGGATAGACGCAGTCCTATGTAATACATACTGCACGCGATCTTTAGATAGTTTCGATGTGCGGCTAATCAAATCGAGACTCGGCCGCGCTCTATAGCGACTAGGGGTCAAAGCAGACGGATTCTGCGTGTGAATAGTGTTGGCGTGTGTGTGTGTGTGTGTGCGCGCTTTTCCTAGCAACAAAATGGTAATGTGCCCTTTAACAACAACGACAAATAAAATACATTTTAAACCCAATTTTAAAGTGATCTTGATCATCATACCAATACTCATAGCACAATTAAAAAAAAACAACAAAAAAACGGCAATGACGATACATACAGAGGGAAGAGGAAAACGTTTCCGTAGATCAATGAATGAATCAGGAGAGAGCTCTGTTTCACATGTACAGAGAGAGAGAGAGGACCCTGGGCCAGGGAGGCTGGCCCGCGATCCCGTCACTAGATCCTTGAGGAATAATAAAAAATAAAAAAATAAAATAAAAATGAAACCATAAACAAAAACAAAAAGCAAAAACTAAATCCATCACGGTTGAGAGGCTTTCGGGGTTAGCTGCTGCCAACCTCCCATCACCACCTGCCCCCAATCCCCCCCCACTATCGAGTCCTGGGGCGGGCGGGTGGGTGGTTGTGTGTGTGGGGGAGGGGGAGATGAGGGGGGGGGGGGGCTTGTCTAGTCTCTCCTCCCATCTCGCTCCCCTCTTCCTCCCGTCATCTTTACTGTCCGGATCCCGACAGGAAGCCGGGGAGGCAGGGGCGGCTGTCGGAGAGGAGGCTCTTCCTATGGCTCTGCAACTGCTTCCTGTTTACGGCGGCGGCCATCTTGCACGTCCCGGGACGCCCTGCCTTGGCTAGAGTCCCAGCATGCTCCAGGGGTGTCCCAGAGGGCTGTGCAGCGAGGCCGGTTCCAAAGGTGGTGTTGGTGGGGGGTGGGGTCCGAAAAGGTGAAAGCAGGGGAGTGGGGGGGGGGGGGGGGGTGAGGAGGTAGGGGAGGGGGGCCGAATGAGTCCAATCCCAGGTGAGGCAGAAGGAGAGGGGAAAATCAGGTGGAAGGGGTAAAAAATTTAAAACAAAAAAATAAAAAAAGGAAAGGAAAATTAAACCAAAAAAAAAAAGAAAAGAAAATAGAAAAATAGAAGGAAAAAAATTCACACACTCATCGTCATGTTGGGTGAATACTGAAAAGAGAGAAGAGGGGAAAGAAGGGAAGGGGGGGGCAGAGATGAGTGGATATGCCAGTCACATCAAACACAACAGGCTCGTTCCAAACCCCTGGCAATGACCAGCTGCCAAACGCCCCAAAAAAACACCCTTCTCTTCCCTGAAGAATGTTTGTTTCGCCTGAGGCTAACGCCACACAACCCTAGTCGTCTGCGTGTCTTACAGAACTAAGCTCTCACAAAACATCAACGACTGCTAAGGTATTCTTTCTCCATACAACCACTGATGAGCGGAAGGAACTGAACAGGAAGTGGTGTTGTAGCCCCTCCCCCTCGTAGGGCGAGGGAGATGGGGGGGAAGATGTCAGGAAAACTACTGGGGATGTGACCGTACTGCAGGAAGGGGAAAAACAAAGACACACTGGCCCAGTTCCAACCTCCAAATGTAGCCTCTCGACCACAGTCGGTTCAGAACACCGACCGAGATCTCAATCAATACCGCAGGGGGGGGGGAAATCACCATGTTAGGAGTCAGGGGTTGGGGGGGGGGGGGGACGTAGCCAAAAGATCCCCCCCCCCCCCCACTCTGCTTTTGTACACAGGTCAGAGGTCAAGAGTGAGGGGCCTGGGGGAGGGGGCAGAGGAGACGTCGTTCGCGACCTCTACTTACACTTTCACTTTGGAATGGGTTCAGGAAGTTTCCGCCCATCTCGCCATCGTCTCGTGGCGTGCCGGGCGGGTTGTTCATCCCCGCCATGTTGTTGGGAGAGTTCTGGAGGGGGGGGGGGGGGGGAGGGAAGGATGAGGACGGAGACGGACGGAGGGGAGATGGGAGATCGTTAAGTCGTTTGAGGCTAACGGATCGATAGCAGGCTCCTCCAAAGCCAGTCGGTTTGTTTGATAAACGTTTGATAAACGTTTTGACAAACGCGAATCGGGGGGGGTGACATTTGGTACTCACCTTTGGCAACCCGTCCATATCTCCAGAACCTGAGAGAGGGAGGGAGAGAGAGAATAAGCAAAAGAGAGAACAGCACACACCGGTGTCAGAGAGATAACAGTGCATTAAGTGGGATTGAAAAGAACGGCCATTCTTTCTCCACCCGATCCCCGTCAGCGATCGCCTTGACCCACCTAGTGATCCGTTCATGTGGTGCGGCTCCATGGCTCCCATGGCCCCCATCGGTCCATCCGGCCCAGGGCCCATTGGGAACTAGGAGGAGGGGGTCAAAGGTCATAACACTGGGTTAAAACAACACTGCAAGCTCACGGGGGTTGATGACGTTGTGCGGTTTCGGCACTGGCGACACTCACGTTGGGCCGGTTTCCTCCGGGTCCGATGGGGTTCATCATAGTGTATATGTTTTCACTGGAGTTAGTCGAGTCTGGAGGGGAGGGAGGGGGGGGGGGGGTTCTGTTAAAAACTGAACATAGCCCAGAGCACCTGGCCAGTGGACTGTGTTCACTGGATACATCCTAGAGCAGGGGTGGGCAATTCCGGTCCTCGAGGGTCACTGTCCTGAAGGTTTTAGATGTTTGCCTGCTAATCAAACCTGGTTCTAATGGATGGATCATGGATCATCCTTCCGCAGAGCTTGATGACAAGCCCTTCATTTGAATCAGGTGTGCTACAGCAGGGAAACATCTAAAACCTTCAGGACAGCGGCCCTCGAGGACCGGAATTGCCCACCCCTGTCCTAGGGCTAGCATAAGGTTGCAAAGACGTCCACCTGGATACTGTTTCAGTTGAAGAATGACTGGTAACAATAGTAAACGTAAATGCAATCCTCGTGCAGTCGTTCTGACAGACAGTGAAGTGGTGAGCCATGCTTTGATGTGGGGGGGGGGTGGGGACTAGAAATGCCTTTGCTAATGTATGAGGACATAGATAAGTGACGCACCACCTGGGCTGGGCATGATGGGAGTTCCTGGTGGACCTCCTCCACCAGGAGGACCCTGGGAAATGGAAGCACGCAAAAGGTCAGGCAAAATTGACAAAGATTTCAGTTCATTTGGTCGTTCGGTAGCATGTGTGGTTTGGTTAAGGAGAGTTCCGGATGATTCCTTACCACATAATTGCCGGGAGAGGAGGAAGAGTATGCTATCTAAAGGGGGGAGACAGAGAGAAAGACAAGCAGGGGATTAGCAAAGGTGGATCAGTCCCAGTGGAACTACGCTGAGGAGTAGAGCAGTGACGAGGTGACTTACTGAGTTAGCATTGGGCCCCGGCCACGGCCCTCTTCCTCCAGGTCCCCTGAGAGAGAGAAGCATAGACATGGAGGGTTAACACCAGAGAGAGAAACAGAGAGACAGAGAGAGGAGACAGACGATGAGACAGACAGTCGGACAGAGCGGCCCGGCCGACAGCCAGACAGAGCAGCCTGGCAGACAGGCAGCCAGCCAGCCAGACAGAGCAGGCAGACAGACAGAGCAGCCCGGCAGACAGAGCAGCCAGCCAGACAGAGCAGCCTGGCAGACAGAGCAGCCCGGCCGACAGCCAGACAGAGCAGCCTGGCAGACAGCCAGACAGAGCAGCCTGGCAGACAGACAGAGCAGCCCGGCAGACAGAGGCAGCCCGGCCGACAGCCAGACAGAGCAGCCTGGCAGACAGGCAGCCAGCCAGCCAGACAGAGCAGGCAGACAGACAGAGCAGCCCGGCAGACTGACAAACAGAGCATCTCGGCAGACCGCCAGACAGAGAGCAGACAGACAGAGCAGGCCCGGCAG
>CM059296.1:6132500-6135000 GCA_030340665.1 Neosalanx taihuensis | reverse complement strand
AACATCAGCAAACTCCGCGTCTTCCAGAATCTGGAAACTTTTCTAACGCGTGAAGCTGCAGGACTGAACCCGGGATCAGAGCCGAGCTGGAGGTGATCTCAGTTCTCAGAGCTCCGGTTCTCCGGTTCTCACATCATCAGATCATCTTCACCCTTTAATAGATGTTATGATGTTCTGTGCCGGACCGGCGGCGAGGTAAAACAGCACGAGCTGTCCCGGGGACCGACAAGCAGCACGAGCTGTCCCGGGGACCGACAAGCAGCGCGAGCTGTCCCGGGGACAAAGTAGCACCAACTAACCAAAAAGTTCACGAGCCCTCCTGCATCACGCAACTCCCGGCGCTCGGGACACCCGCCGCTGCCCGCGTGCGAACACACACATACACACCTGTCCACGAGGACAGGAACAGTTAGTAAAGTTAGACAGGTGACAGTGTGACGTCATAACTTACTTTTCTCTGGCTTGATTATCTGAAGGGACAGCAGCTCCTTTTCCTTTATACATCCTGGCAGAAGACTTTAGTAACACCTGTCAGGGGAAGCAGGAGAACCTTCTATCTCCATAGTTACACCTCGTCACTGCTCCTTCTCCCTCCTCCTTCTCAGTTTTCCTTTTTTTTCTTCTCTCTTTTTTTTCCTTTTTTTTTTTACATCTACAACATTGGCCACAAATCAGGCCCAGTTTCTATTGGGGTGACTTGAAACCGTCCACGGGTGTGTTTTTTTCTCTCGCTCCGCCGCTGTTCCAGAAACCTGCTCACCCTCCCTCCGCTGCGCGCGGGTGGGGGCTTCTTAAAGGAAAAGGCACGAGCTCCTGCCTTGTTTACCGTGTTTACCGGAAAGACAGAGAGATGGAGGTCTGCCAGATTAACCATCCAGACCATGTGACCTCTGAACTGAGATGTTTAGAAGCTGAGAACTTTTCCACAGGTCCAAACATCTCCTCCATGTTCTCCTCAGTTCTCTGGGGAGGAACCACACATCCAGCTGTGTGTGTGTGTGTGTGTGTGTGTGTGTGTCTGTGTGTGTGTGTGTGTGTGTGTGGTCCAGTTATGTCTGTGTGTGTGGTCTATGGGTGCCTATGTGTTTGTGTGTGCCTGTATGTGTGTGAGTATGTGTGTGTGAGTGTGTTAGTCCACAGCAGGCCCACATACAAGGCTGCAGTATCTGAGGTGACCACAACAGAACACTGGACTGATCAATACCAGGTCTGGTGTCCTTTATGGAAGCGATCATGTCTATTGACCAAGGCTGATCACATAGAGGGAGAGAGGAGAGGGGGAGAGAGAGGAGAGGAGGAGAGAGGGGAGGAGAGAGGAGAGGGGGAGAGAGGAGAGGAAGGGAGGAAGGGGAGAGGGGAGGAGAGGAAGGGAGGAAGGAAGGAAGGAGAGAGGAGAGGAGAGAGGAGAAGAGAGAGGAGTAACTAGTTGACCTCAGAGCGTGAGATGACAGGGTCAAACAAGGGACAGTGGGACAATCTGGAGGAAGGGGGAGGAGGAGGGAGGAGGGGGAGGAGGAAGGAGAGGGAGGGGGATAGGAGGGAGGAGGAGAGGAAGAGGAGGGAGGAGAGGAAGAAGTGGGAGGGGAGAGGAGAGGAAGAGGAGGGAGGGAGAGGAGAGAGGGAGGGGGGAGGAGGGGGAGGAGAGGAGGGAGGGAGGGGAGACTGACGCTCTGATGTGACTCACCCTCCAGGAAGTCAACAACATCTCTGGAATGTTTCAGGATGGATGAAGAGAGAGAGAGAGAGAGAGAGAGAGAGAGAGAGAGAGAGAGAGAGAGAGAGAGAGAGAGAGAGAGAGAGAGAGAGAGAGAGAGAGAGAGAGAGAGAGAGAGAGAGAGAGAGAGAGAGGCAGAGAGAGAGAGAGAGAGAGAGAGAGAGAGAGAGAGAGAGAGAGAGGAGAGAGAGGAGAGAGGTGGAGAGAGAGAGATGGAGAGAGAGAGAGGTGGAGAGAGAGAGAGATGGAGAGTGGAGAGAGAGAGATGGAGGGAGAAGGAGAGATGGAAAGAGATGGAGAGAGAGGAGGAGGGGAGGAGAGGAAACGAGGGGAGGGGAGGAGAAGAGGGAGGAGGAGTTCTTTGAGAGAATGTCCTCCGCTAGGCAAACATCTCTTCATCTTCAGCACTCACATGCTCTGAGGTCAGAGGTCACCTTCCAAGCTCCAAATCTACTGTGTTTGTGTGTGTGAGTGTTCTGGTGTGTGTGTGTTTGTGTGTGTGCATGCTCTGTTGTTTGTGTGTATCCAGAAGAGAGTGTGTGTGCTTATTTGCATGTATCTGTGTTCCCATGCGTCTGTGCATGTGAGTCTGTGTGTGTGTGTGTCTCCTGTGTGTGCGGTAAATGTTTGTGTGTGTGTGTCTGTGTTTGTGTGTCTGTGCGGTGTGTGTGTGTCTGTGTGTGTGTGGTGTGTGTTATTGCATTGTGAAGGTCCTGGAGACAGACATTAATCACTGGCTGGGATGATAAATGCTCCACAGCTACCCACACCATCTATTCTGCCTAA